>SJYV01008431.1:616629-635793 GCA_006410875.1 Neotragus pygmaeus | reverse complement strand
GCGGCCGAGAAGCGCCTGGGCACCCCGCCGGGGGGCGGCGGGACCGGCGCGAAGGAGCACGGCAACTCCGTGTGCTTCAAGGTGGACGGCGGCGGCGGCGGCGGCGAGGAATCGGCCGGGGGCTTCGAGGACGCCGAGGGGCCCCGGCGGCAGTACGGCTTCATGCAGCGGCAGTTCACCTCCATGCTGCAGCCCGGGGTCAACAAATTCTCCCTCCGCATGTTCGGGAGCCAGAAGGCGGTGGAGAAGGAGCAGGAAAGGGTTAAAACTGCAGGCTTCTGGATTATCCACCCTTACAGTGATTTCAGGTGAGGACTCTCCGCTCGCCGCCCCACCCTCCCTTCCGGGCGCGCCCTCCTTCGCGCTCCCGGCTACTGGGAGGGGTCGCCCCGGGACTGGCGGGGAGGGGGCGCCCGGCCGGCCGCGGGAGGAGCCGCCGTGGCTTCTCCCCGGGCGGCAGGCTCTTCTACAACTAGTTTCCACCCAGGAGGGGGTTGACTGATGAGTTCCTGTTGCCCGGGGAACCCCGGGGAAGGTTCTCCTCCTTTGCCTCGGGAACTTTGGGGCCAGATCGGGGAAGAAGGCCACGGTGACCCCAGGATGGGAGGATGCTAAGTTGTGCAGGGAAACTTTCACTTCGGAGAGATGAGAGTATAAGCAAGTGGCCAGAAAGTCGTTGGGGGTGCCACTTTCCCTCGCGCTGTTCCCCCAAGAAGTGGGTCCCTCCCAAAGGGGCAAAAGGCGCTCCTGAGTTTGGGGCGAGGATGAGGCGACCCGAGACAGTGACTCACGGGTCCTGGCCGGTCCAGCCTCTCTCGCCCATAGTGGGTGTTAATCTGTTTCTCATCCGCTTACAGGCACTGGGTCATCCTCAGTGCCTTTCTTCCGGAGAGTGGCTGGCAGGCGGAGGAAGGGTAATTTGCGCTTGGATTGCCCCTGACTTGAGATTTCAGTGGAGCTGGCGCTGCCTGGTGGGGCAGGAGCCTGACGGGAAGCCCCGAGTTCCCGAAAAGGAGACAGGCGGCGTTTTCAGAGCCCCCTTCCTGAAACAGAGGGGCACCCTTTCTTGACCTTGGCTACTAGTCTATTTCAAAAATCTCTTTCTCATTTCCCAACTTGGGGAACAAGGGCAGGAGAGCCGTCAGCTGTCAGGGAAACTGCTTCGGTGAATAAACGTTAAGACGTTCCCTGATCTTATTTGTCGCCCAAGTTTTCATTGGGTTATAAGCGTATTTAGAGATTATCAAATGAAGGTCGTGAAGTAGATCCTCTTATTAGTGTACGAACACCCTGCGGTCCCCTTATATTAGCGCCTGAGGAAGGCTGAGCTTTTAATTAAAACAACAACAACAAAAGCCCGTAAGCAAAAGCCAAGAGTGGCATTTATGTATGTAGATATGTATGTATGTATGTATCCATTTACTGCTGAAATCGTTTGGAAAAGAAAAAGAAGAAAAAGAATGTGATGCAAACTAAGCAATTTTAATAGGCGGCTGTTAAACAGCAAACAAATATAGCAATAGAAAGCAGCATTACTTTGAGTTGCTTGTAGAAACTAAAGGACAGTTGCCTTCAACTCCACGCCTTGATGGGAGCTGTCCAGAGTTCTGAATAACATTTAGTGGAAAACCCATTCTTCTGCCGCACAAAGCCTTGGAAAAACCGTCTTCACCTTCTCTGAGATATACGTAAAAATACATATATTCTCAGAAATAAGTAACTATGTTATTTATGCATAAGATGAATGTACTTTAGGAAGTGTAGAATGTTAAAGTTCTTATATGGAAAAACACATAACAAATTCCAAAGGAGGACTTAAAAAACATAACAACACTTATAGTGTATGGAAAATTAAGAGTTTGATTGAAAAAATGTTCATATTAAAATAATCTACTAAATAATCAAACATATTTCCTCCAGTAGGCTAATACTTATAGAAGCAAACTATGAATGACCTTATTCTAAGGTATATAACATTGTCATATTCTTTAGAATTTTAAGTTGAAATCAGATGTAGAATACTGTTTCTACCTCAGTCTCCAGTGGAAATATATTTCAAACCGTATTGTTATTTCTTCATGAAAGAACATTACAGAAGCTACCTTTGCTCTTAATAACAAAACTAAGCATGGTCTTTCCAGAAATATATGTAGTTCGATATCTACTTGCAAATAAAATGCTATGTTCCGTTTGTTTAATTTTGCACCCAATTAGATGGTTAATTATGATCTTTTATTTCTCAAGCAGTATGAAAATAGTCTACACTTTTTCAAAATGGTGGCATATAATTAAACTTTCATCATTTATTAGATAAAAAATATAGGGCCACCTTTCAGGAATTGGTATAGTGTGCCAGAATCTTTTGAATNACCCAATTAGATGGTTAATTATGATCTTTTATTTCTCAAGCAGTATGAAAATAGTCTACACTTTTTCAAAATGGTGGCATATAATTAAACTTTCATCATTTATTAGATAAAAAATATAGGGCCACCTTTCAGGAATTGGTATAGTGTGCCAGAATCTTTTGAATGAATGAAATTCATGAAATTAAAGATTCTCCACATTTTCCTAAGTAAACCATATGAGTCAGGGTATCTCTTTAAAACAAACAAAATAAAATTGTTACTAAACAGGAGGAAGAAATGGAAATCAGATGATAGTTTGACTTTATCATGCATTTGAAAGGAGAGATGATTAAAAAGTGAGTTAATACTCTAAACAAACTACTGTGGAACAGTTTGGAACATTCGATTTTTCCTTGCATAACTGGAAAAAGAAAATGGTAGAGATAAATATTATAATTTAGATTTTTAACTGGAAGGAATCTGAAAAAAATAGATTTTAAAACTCACAATTACTATATATGCTGGTCTTATCAATAAAACAACAAACTAAGGAAGAAATGTAAATACTTGCTTGCATATTTTGAGTCATTATTATCTTATTGATGTCTTTATATCATTTCACTACCAATATATGGTTTCTTAAAAATGTAACATGTCAGGATAATGTAATTTAAAAAAAAAAGCATAATTCTGTTAGCATTTTTCTTTTTCTAAAGAAAAAGCAGTGTGGGAATAATCCACAAAATGTAGAAATGTTATAGTCATGAGCTGTTCGCCTCAGACCCTTTCCTGATGAAGACACTTTGGGGTGCTTTGCTATGTTTCCTACAATGCCAAAGTTAAGTTCAGTAGTAGTTTAGTGACTGAGAAAGTGAGACTTAAGAATACCTTTCCATGGAGAATGGGGGAGATACCAGAAATTAAAGATACCCATTTTTTTTTCCTTTGGTTTTCTTTTAACCCCTTTCACCGTCCTAAGCCTTCGCAGATCCAGGGAAGTTTCGGCAGTCAGTTATTTGGTCCCACACTGCTGAGTGGAGCATGAGCCCGCACTCCAGGGCATGTCAGGACTTTGACACTGCAGCTGGTGATCTAGTCCCTTCCCAGGATGACTGATTTTCCGGGGCAGGCTCCCTTCTTCCCTCAGGCTGCGGGGCTTTGCTCCCATTGAGACTCCAGGGAGCCGCCTCCTCCAGACGCTCTCACCCGCCTAGGCCCAGGAGTGCTGTTGCTGTGTCTGGCGAGTAGTTTTCTCTGCCTCCAGTGTAAGTAGGGCAGAGGCACTGTATTTCCCTTTCTTCTCAGGGGAGGATGATGTTAGAAATCTTCAGGGACTAAAGAGGACTCAAATACCATCAATACTGTTGGAAATAACTGGGTGGGAGCTAGAGAATTAAGTTTAAAAAAAAAGTATGTTTTTTTTTTTTTTAATACCATGGTATAGAATCACCCTAACTTCACCCAAACTAGGGAAAACATGGTTAAAAAATAAAATCACACTGATTTTTGTGTAGTGAGGACTTGGTTTCAGTCTTCTTGAGTTTCACGTGAATAGCACATACATACAAATAATTTGAAGGTTAAACGTAATTTTGAGGTTACTAACAGTGATTGTATATTTATTAGCTAAAACTTTAATTTTCATTCACTAAATAGAAAAGTGATATTGGGCAAGCATTGTAATTTCATAGCCAGTCCATTTATGATATAATTATTCAAATGAATTGAAAGAATAGCTAGGGGACTCTTGTGGATGGTTGCTATTACTAGGGGACTCTTGTGGATGGTTGCTATTACGTGAGTAATTTGCCTTAGAAGAATTTATCAACAGATTATTTTTCAGTTCAAGAATTCTGATTATTTTGTTGGCTCATGCTTACATAAGTGCCTTAAAAAAAAATAACGCTCCCATTCCATATATACTGCCAGGAAACCACTTGCCTCTGGTAAGGGAGGAGATTTTATATCTTGACTCATTATTTCTTCCACTGCTTTTCATCAATTAGTGTGAATGACTGTGAAAAGCTTATTGTGTGGTAAGTACACAAGGACTCTAGAGACCAGAGTCACTTCCTGGAGATACTGCCATATCTGGCCTTGCCTCTCTGCCTCAGGCTACATCCTCAACTGTGCTGATGTCAGAGGTCACTGATGTGTTCATTAGAGAATGGAGGCTTCCTCTGTATAACAGTTAGTCAGAGAGAGACTGCCTGTTTCTAGGAGCTTCTCCCAGGAAAACAATTCAACCTTCTGGGGTTTAAGACTAATTAGCCTACTGTTTTGTTATCTTTGTGCAGAATGCACTGTATTTTCCCCAGCAATGCTCCTTTTATTTACTTTCTGTATCAACACAGCCAAAATTAACCAGAGAAATTTGTTTTTTTTCCTCTGTTAGGTGAACCTTTTTCTATCTTACAAATTCAATTAAGTTCTTCATAGTGGCTCTAGCAACTGGTCAGCCCAATTATAGTGAAACTATTTGAAAAAGTGTGGAGGTATGAATGTATTCAGTTACATTTTCTTAGTATACATGTAAGTTATAAAACTTAAAATTTTGCTAAATAGTTCACTATTTAATTTCATTTAATAGATATAGTGATTATACTATTAAAATATTACAAGATATTTTCCATTTTTTTCCTGAGCAACTTTGCCTTTAAACCTACTTTTGGGGTTTATTATGTAAACTGAGAGTCATTTTCCAATTCACATTTTATTATGTGGGCTTGTATTGTTGAACTTGCATCTTGAATAATAACGAAAGAATTTCAAATGCATTGGAACCGTATATTACTTACCATTGTTATGATAGGCTCATTTAACAGAATTTAAACTATATCTGCTTATTAAAAAACCACAAACCAAAACAACACCAACACCAGAAAACAATTTAAATAGTATTTGTAATTTTGCATTATTTCACTCAGTGAACCTGTGTCCCCAAGTGAGTATGAGGCAAGCAAGATAAATCTGATTTGGATGTGATCTTTTTGCCATCCCAAGTGTAATTCTTATGATTAACAGATTATTCACTTGTGCTCAATCTTGCTTAGTCCCTCAGTCCTCTCTGACTCTTTGCAACCCCATGGACTGTAGCCTGCCAGGCTCCTTTGCCAATGGGATTTTTTTCCCAGGCAAGAATACTGGAGTGGGTTGCCAGGGGATCTTCCCAACCTAGTTCCTGCATTGCAGATGGATTCTTTACCTGCTGAGCCCATTTACTTCCTTACTTGGAAGGCAAAAATTGGATTTCAGATGAAGACTTTCAAATAGAGTTTCTTATAGGTATAATGCAAAATTATGGTAGACCATCAGCACTGCAGGAAGAGTATTGAGCAAGTTCAGGGTGTGTGACAAATTTTCATTTCATCATTTAGAGTAAAGAAGTAGCAAGCTATGAATTAGGCTGACACAGTATATTTTAGGAGGAGAGTTAGTGGTGATGAAGAAAAAGTCTGCATGCACTAGAATAAAAAAACTATACTTACACTAAGTACTTCCAAAATTAATTTGCGTATNATTTAGAGTAAAGAAGTAGCAAGCTATGAATTAGGCTGACACAGTATATTTTAGGAGGAGAGTTAGTGGTGATGAAGAAAAAGTCTGCATGCACTAGAATAAAAAAACTATACTTACACTAAGTACTTCCAAAATTAATTTGCGTATGTGTGTGAAGGCATCTTGATGTACAAATTAGCATTATTTTCCCAGAAGAGAAAAATCAGGGGGAAATGGTGATGCTTCTTGGTTCACGTGGAGTTTTCTATGTTTTTGCAAAATAAGCCTCCTGGCTGTGTTAATTCTGTGTGTGTGTGCGTGCACGTGCCCACATAAGCAAGCAAGAGAGAAACTGTTCCAAAGACGTTTGTATATAAGCATATCTGATAAATGTTCATTTATCAGACACACCTCACCCAAGTATGGGTGATAAAAATTGATTTCATGATCCTTTTTGAGTTTATTTGTTAAGTTCCTGGTAATATTATGTTTCATTTAATAATGACCACTCAGTTAAAGCAAAGTATCAAAATTATGCATGCCTCAGATTTACANTCCCAGGGATGGCGGAGCCCAATGGGCTGCCATCTGTGGGGTCGCACAGAGTCGGACACGACTGAAGCGACTTAGCAGCAGCAACAGCAGGCTAATATGGAGTCGAAAAGAGTTGGGTAAGACTGAGTGACTAACATTTTCACTTTCAACAGTCATTACCCATGCGAGTCTGTCCCCGCATCTGTGAGCCATGCTGCATTAGCAAGCACATACACCAGCATTGTTGTGAGGGAGCAAAAATACAAAAAATAATGATAAAAACCCTAATGACGTTCATGCACGGCAGACTTAGTGTGCCCATGGGATGACACATGGTCTATGAAGACCTGCCTAATGTCGCTGAAGAGCCTACACGTCTGTAACAAATGTGAACAAGTGTATGAATGAAGGTGGATTTTGTTGAGTGAATGCAGAGAAGAGACAGGCATTGCTTTTTTGCTTTAGGACTTAAAAACCTTATATTGGGGAGAGCGTAGGAGAGATTATGTAGGTGGCAAGAATTTTGTGATGAGTAGGTGAAATTCTGGCACTGAGAATTGCATTTTGAAGATTTTCCCAGGCACCAGTTTTCCTATTGCCCTTCTCAAGGGCCTGCCTGGGTGGGCAGTGTTCTGTGCTAATGTGCTGTGACATGGCTTGAGCTCACAATCACGTCTTCTTTGTAGGAACAAAGAAATAAAAACCATGACTTCTAAAAGATTCCCTAATGGCTGCAGTGTTTCAGCTTCCTGAACATAACTGAATTAATTCACAGTTTCCCTAGAACAGGACTGGAATCCATCAACCTATGCCTCTGTCATGCTTGTTTGGGAGATATGCCAATTGGATCCATTTAATTCTGCAAGAAAATAGTTGTCAGCCAGTTTTTCTTTGCATCTCACCTGGACAGTTAAACCTTGGGTGGTCTTTTTCTCTGATTGAATAGATTAATCTGTTCCTTGTAAATTACATCAAACTGCTAGTCTGCACCCTACACCATGGAATATCAACTTTATTAGTTCCATTCTTGGAGACATTGTGAAATAATAGAAAGCACATTGTGTAACCAAGGTATGGCAATTTTCAATGCACACAATTTGAAATGACCTTCTTGGTTTTCTAACTGAGTGTAAATTACTTAGTAACAATGGAGTTAACGGAACTATTATTCACTCAGAACAGCATTGCTATTACTTATTTAACACAAACCCCACAGGAGATGCCTCTAGTATATGAAATACATTATGGCTAATTATGAAGTTGCTAAAGTCTTCTAAAGCATTTGTTTGAAAATTCAGGAAATGGAAACATTAGCAAATCTAGATTTTAATTAACCTTGGCAGTCCTCACAATGTAGCTCTTTGGGTAAATAAGTCAAGGGAACATACTGTTGTAGTTATTTGGTAAACAAGAGGGAAAAACCTAAAGGTTAATAAAGTTTGCAAGTCACTTGTCAGCTACTCCCTTATTTGTAGTTTTGGACTCCATTTTAGAAAGATTCTGGGGAAATTATGGCTGAAAATTTTGACATGTCTTGAGATACTGTAGAAAGTGGTCTTCTGAAGTTGTTTGGTCTAAAAAAACCCCCAAAACGAAACACTCCTGGGCTTGGGACTCTGCACTTCCAATGCAGGAGCACCAGTTAGATCCCTGGTTGGGAACTAAGAGCCCACATACCCTGTGGATTGGCCGGAAAGAAAAAAAAAAGATCACATAAAAAAGAATATTCTCTTTCCTTGTTAAGGTATCCTATTTTCAAAATAAACCAAAGAAGAGATACATTTAAAAAACTCAAAAGACTTCAGAATTCTACCTAATCAGAATTTAACTTTGGGGTACCATCCTTAGTCAATAGTGAGAGTGAGTCGCTCAGTCATGTCCAACTCTTTGCGACCCCATGGATTGTAGCCTACCAGGCTCCTCTGTCCATGGGATTCTCCAGGCAAGAGTACTGGAGTGGGTTGCCATTTCCTTCTCCAGGGGATCTTCCCGACCTAGGGATCGAACCCAGGTCTCTTGCATTCCGGGCAGACGCTTTAAGCCACCCAGGAAGCCCAATAAGCATCCTTCATTATCTTCTAGGCAATGAATGCAGGTACTTAATTTGAAAAAATGTTGAGGAAGAAGATTGGGGGAAATTTTAGATAGATTTAAAAAGTCCCTTCTATTATTCTACTTTTTATCTCCTTTGTATGTATGAAGTATGAAATATCAAGGTTAGAAGAAACTTTACAAGTCATTTAGTTCAGTTTACCACTGAATTTCCTGAAGAGAATTTGTGACTCTCTGATCTTCTAACCTTGACTTGGATTTTGGCAATGGGAAGTTCAGTATNTAAAAAAACAAGTAAGAAATGATGTTCATTATACAACATTTCCCTCTTCTCCTCAGCCTCTGTTTACTTTCTGTTTCTGAGAGTTTGACTATTTTACTTTACATAAATGGAATCATGAAGTAATTGTCTTTTATGACTAGCTTATTTCACTTAGGATAATGTCTTCAAGACTCATCCATGTTGTGACATATAACTTAAAAAAAAATTGAATAGTTGATTTACGGTGTCACATTAGTTATTTATGTAACTGACATATTGATATATATATATATAACTGACATACATTTATTATAACTGATACATATTAATGTATATCATATATATGGCTATTCTTCTACAGATTCTTTTCCTGTACAGGTTATTATAAAAAGGGCTTTTCAGGTAGCTCGGTTGGTAAATAATCTGCCTGCAATGCAGGAGACCCCGGTGCGATTACTGAGTTGGGAAGATCCGCTGGAGTAGGGATAGGCTACCCACTCCAGTATTCTTGGGCTTCCTTTGTGGCACAGCTGGTCGAGAATCCGCCTGCAATGCGGGAGACCTGGGTGTGATCCCTGGGTTGGGAAGATCCCCTGGAGAAGGGAAAGGCTACCCACTCCAGTATTCTGGTCTGGAGAATGCCATGGACTGTATAGAACTTGGGGTCGCAAAGGGTCAGATGCGACTGAGTAACTTTCACTTTATTTCACATCTCTTCCACTGCAAGCAGTCCCTTCGCAAACAAATCTTCCTCGAATGACCCCAATTGGATTAAGCTGTCTGTTTCCAGTTGGGAGCCTGGCTGATGTAATAGCCCTACAGGTAATTCTAGTACACTGTGAACCCCCCATGTCTTCTTCACTCAGATGCGCCAGGATTCCTCAGTTGTGGCTGACATTGCTTGGCTTTAGGACTACTAGCCATTCTCTGCAGTGTTCCAGTTGGGTGATTTACGATGTGTGGGACCTAGTGTTGAAAGCCGTGGTCCTGGGCTAATCAGAACACAGCAGGGTTCTCCTCCATCTCCTCTGGAGATCACTTTACTCATTAGCACAGCCAGGAACACGTGTGCAGACCTCCTTTGGACACTCTGTTGTGTGGGGGCAGCCTGCTGAGCTTGTGATCATGATTGTGTGAAATGTGGGGCTTGCAGTCAGTCAGACCTCGGTGTGAGTCCTGGCTCTACCACTTACCAGATGTGTGAGCCACTCTGAGTCCACGTGTGTGTGTATGTGTTAGTCGCTCAGTTGTGTCTGACCCTGCAACCCCATGGACTGTAACCCACCAGGCTGGCTCCTCTGTCCATGGAGTTCTCCAGGCAAGAACACTGGAATAAGTTGCCATGCCCTCCTCCAGGGGATTCTCCCAACCGAGGGATCAAACCTGGGCCTTTGTATGGCAGGTGGATTCTTTACCATCTGAGTCACTAGGGAAGCCCCTCTGAGACCGTAAGAAGGGGTAAAGTGCCAATTCCTTCCTCCCAGTTTAGTTACGAGAGTTAAATGAGCCCATGTATATGGAATTGCTCTGTGAGCTATAAAGCACTATGCAGATCCCATTATTCTTATTCATCAGGTGGCGTTCCTCCTGTTCTTCCTTCTGTCTCCCCTCTGCTTACCTTTCTGGTCTCCCTTCGTCTCCCAGCTTCTGGGGCATCATCTGTTTCCTTTGACAAGAATGTCTCTCAGTACTCCATTTCCAGATCCATCGATGTTCTAGGTGTTTCTCAAAGCTCATCATGGTCACATTCCCAGGATTTCCCCCCCATCATCCTGAAGACAAGCCCTCTCTTTATTTCTGCTAGAACCTTTGTTTTTCTCCTGGAACATTTTCCTCTTCCTAACTCTTAGAAAGCTAGCGAGAAAAGGAATCTTAATTATCATCTGTTTCTACCTTTTTTCTCTTAGAAGATGAATAAGTTGAAATTCAGGAGGGGATGAGACGTGCCCAAATTTATGGAGTAAATGAGGGGTGGCAGTCAGAACCCATGCCAGGACTCAGGCCTCCTAGCCCAGAGCAGCCCCCAGGGCACCCCTGCACCTTTGAAGACTGTCTGTCCCATGGTGGATGCTGTGTCCTTTCGCTGTTCAGCTGTGACCTCATGGAGGGCAGAGACGGTGGCTCATATTTCTAAGTTCTCACCTATAGCAACACTTACCTGTAGCTTGGCCAATCTGTTCAAGGCCTACACGACTGCTGAACTGAGCCTGGAGAGGAAAACAAAACTGGAAAACTGGGACTATTTTAAGTCAAATGCTGGCTGAATGCTCCTTCATCTTCTGTCTCTTTTCTTATCCCAGATGATGATGATGATAATAATGTGTGTGTGTCTTAGTTACTTAGTTGTGTCTGACTCTTTGCAAGCCCATGGACTGTAGCCCACCAGGCTCCTCTGTCCATGGAATTCTCGGCAAGAACACTGGAGTGGATTGCCATCCCTTTCTTCAGGGGATCTTCCCCACCCGACCTGCATTGCCGGCAGATTCTTTACTGTCTGGGCCACCATGGAAGCCCTCCTGATGATATACCCAGTTGTTAAAATCCAAGACCAAGATGAGTTAATCACTTTCCTCACTAATTTTAAGTGAACATTTTGGAGATTCCCAGTGAGTTTTGCTGAATAGAGATTTTGGAACACTGTCTTAAATTAAAAAGGCTTGGGAGTACATGAAAGTGGAAAATTCGGTTGCAAGGAAGTGACTTCCTTGGTTTATTGCAGTGAGAAAAGTTAGCTGACAAGAGTGAATCTTCAAAGAATTAATTTACAAAACTACGTGTTTAACATTGCAGCCTCAGCTGAAAGAGCCAGGGAGTCGGAAAAAGTGCTGAGTGTGGGGAAAGTTGCTGATAGCCTTTGCACCCTGTGAGGAAGGCAAGCCAAGTCTGCACCCCCAGGGGGTAGGACGGCCCTAAGAGGTGAATCTTTCCAGTGCGCTAGGATCTGCATAGCTTTGCTGGTGGCTCAGGGATAGAGAACCTGCCTGACAGTGCAGGAGGTGTGGCTTGGATCGGTGGCTTCGGAAGATCCCTGGGAGAAAGAAATGGGAACCCACTCCAGTGTTCTTGCCTGGAAAATCCCATGGACAGAGGAGCCTGGTGGGCTGTGGTCCGTGGGGTTGCATAAGAGCTGGACACTACCTATCAACTAAACATCAACAAAATGCTCTGAAAGGTAGCATCTTGTTTCCTTGAAGTTCTGCAGGTAGAGCTTCCTGCTGACCTGGCCAGTGTCCTGGAGCTTCCTTTTGAGAGCTACAGAGAGCTGAGAAGCCAGGCTCATTCTTGATATGCCATCAAGTTCATGTTACTCAAGAAGAGTGGTAGCTAGTGAACTAAGACTTGTTGTGATAGCTATATACAAGAGAGTTTTAAAAAAAACAAAAACAAAAACCCACAAGCCATGGAAATGGGAACTGCTCTAACACCCGATCCTCTACTTCCTAATGTTTTCTAGGCTCAGGTGCACGACTGGTATGGTGGCATGTTGGGGGCATTAGGGAGAGAGTGGATAGGTATTCTGAAGACAGTGTCAGCTTTGGAATCAAATGGAACAGGGCCTGAGCCCAAGTTCTACCATTTACTTGCTCAGTGATAATAATTTACCTCTTTGAGGCTCAGTTTCTCATCTGTGAAATGATGACAAAGAAATGTACTTTGATAGCCATTGTATTTGATGGCAATCAGCATCTCACATTATAGCTTATACTAGTGCCTGACACATGACAGATGCTGCTACGATAATGGTGCTGCTGATGCTGGTGGTGGTGGTGATGATGGTGGTGGGTTATCATGGTGGTGGCTGCTGGGAGGCAATGGGGCTTTTTCTTCCCATTCAGTATTTTGGGGTACATGATCCTTCTTTGTGATTATGAAGTTGTTGTTGTTCTTGTTTAGTCTCTAAGTTATGTCCAACTCTTTGCAACCCTATGGATTGTAGCCTGCCAGGCTCCTCTGTCCGTGGGATTTCCCAGGCAAGAATCCTGGAGCCGGTTCTGTGTTCTTCTCCAGGGGATCTTCCCGAACCATTGCTTGAATCCATGTCTCCTACATTGTAGGTGGATTCTTTACCACTGAGTCACCAGGGACAATAGAATTTTGGGATTCTGAGGATGGAGGGGATTTTCCTCCAGTCTTCTACATGTGATGCCTAACTACATTTGAGTTAATATTTCATCCTCCATTTCAACATCCTTCTAATGGCGCATTCAGGAACTCATGACCCTGATGTTGATCATGTGGTGTCTTTCTGAGCAGTAGTTTCCTAACCTGGAAAATAGGGTTGATAATGCCCAGGTATCAAGATTGTTATAGATGTCAAAGGTCATGCATGTCAAAGTTGAGACAGGAGGGCAATAACTGTTTTTCTCCTTTCTCTTTCCCTTCCCTGGAAGCTGCTTGTTTCATCTTCTGTTGGGTCTATTTATTTTTAGACCCATGTTTTGACCCCCTGGGCTTTTACCCATCAGTCTGTTTCCTGCTGTGTGGCCTCGTGGGGGTGAACTGAGTCGGTCCTTCCTAAGCTAGCCCCTGACCTCACTCTGGTCCCCCAGCGCCTCCTCATCTCTAGTCCTTGGTTCCTTTGGTCACGCCTTGTCATCACATGGTTTCCGGTCCTCTTGCCCTGTTTAATCTTCTCTCCGTGTTTCTGCTTCCTTCTCAAACAGTGGTACCTATAAGAGTCAGGGGTGAAGGAGAATTTAGGGAGCTTCTCACTTGTAGTTTCGTACCTGAAGAAGCTGAGGTCCAGTGTAAGGAGTATCAGTACAGCAAGTTCTGTGTGGTTGGCGGCATGTTCCAAGAAGTGTTTTTCTTTCTTTTTTACCATGGTGTCTATTTACTTCGGCGGTGCTGGGTCTTTGTGGCTGTGCAGGCTGTGCGGTGTGTGGGGTTTCTCATCTTGGTGGCTTCTCTGGTTGTGGAGCAGGGCTCTAGGTCTCTCGGGCTCCAGTAGTTGTTGCTCGTGGACTCTAGAGCGCAGGTTCAGTAGTTGCAGGGGACGGGCTTACTTGCTCTGTGGCATGTGGGATCTTCCTGGATCAGATACTGAACCCGTGTCTCTTGCATCAGCAGGCGAATTTCTTAATCTTGAGCCATCAGGGAAACCCAAGAAGTGTTTTCTGATTTATCTGTTTACAGCTCTGACACTACAGTGGCAAGAACTTTGACACTTTCACTGCACTGTTTCCCTACTTTTCCAGAAAGGCCTCCAGATATAGCAGAAGTGTTCTCTTGGTGGTGAGAGCATCTGGAATCTTCAAGAACATTTTACATGCAACGACAGTTGGTGTTCCTTAGCACGACCATTTGAAGTTTGGATGAGGTTCCACTGTTTGAAGCTGGTGCAGCTGTACTGTGGAAGCATGAAGCTGGTAATTTTTATTCCAGATGGCAATAGGAGTGGTCAGGAAAGAAGGCAGGGTCCCCCTATGACATGGGACTAAAGTACTTCCTTGGGTAGGTCTCGTAGTTCAACTGCAGGTGCATCATCCCATCTCTTTAGGCCTCGATTTCCTCTTCTTAAAATGAGCCTCTGCATTGTATGACCTCTGCATTGCCTAATCCTAAGGGTTATGGGAAGATTATGTGAAAATAATATACCGATTGTTGTTTTCAATTATAAAGTATGATGATGCATAAGCACATTTTCTTGCAAACTAGATTTAATAAATTTCTTATTGCTCAGTTACTGCTTGTGAATTCACAGTCATCTTGGCCACCTCAGGCAGGTTGCCAAGTTTGGAATACCCCGTGCGGGTTCGATCCTTGGGTCAGGAAGATCCCCTGGAGAAGAACATGGCAACTCACTCCAGTATTCTTGCCTGGAACATCCCATGGGCAGAGGAGCCTGGCAGGGTACAGTACATAGCGTTGTAAAGAATTTGACATGACTGAAGCAACTTAGCACACACACACAAGTTCATTGTTCTGTTTTTTTTTTTTTTTCCTCGAGGTCAAGTTAAAGATTCCAGGCTCTGGAATGTCTTCTTGGATGACATTGGCCATGGTGAGTTTTCCGTCATCTGAGCCTAGTCCTACCTGTTATGTTTTTTTATTTCAGGCATTATTATGTTATTCTACTTCATATTTGCCTTCTCCTGAACCAGGTTCCAGTGAGTTCTGCCAACCTCAGGTCTTATAAGACTTTCCAGTCGAATCCTTTTGCATCTCACAAATGCATAAAAATAGAGCCACTGAAGCAAGAAATGAAAGTTGAGAACATGTTAAGAGTTCAGTTCATATCAGTCGCTCAGTCATGTCCAACTCTTTGCGACCGCAAGGACTGCAGCACTCCAGGTCTCCCTGTCCATCAACAACTCCCAGAGTTTACTCAAACTCATGTCCATTGAGTCAGTGATGCCATCCAACCATCTCATCCTCTGTCATCCCCTTCTCCCACCTTCAATCTTTCCCAGCGTCAGGGTCTTTTCCAATGAGTTAATTCTTTGCATCAGGTGGCCAAAGTATTGGAGTTTCAGGTTCAGCATTAGTCCTTCCAACTGAATATTCAGGACTGATTTTCTTTAGGATTGACAGGTTTGATCTCCCTGCAGTCCAAGGGGCTCTCAAGAGTCTTCTCCAACACCACAGTTTGAAAGCATTAGTTCTTTGGCGCTCAGCTTTCTTTATGGTCCATCCATACATGACTACTGGAAAAACCATAGCTTTGACTAGATGGACCTTTGCTGGTAAAGTAACAGTTACCTTCCATTTATAATGCTTTGATTACCGTGAGGTTACTTGTTTTAAGTTTGGGGCCATACATATTTCTTTTACTTTTTATTCCTTCCTCTCTCACTCCTTCCTTCCTTCCTACTAGCGAATCAAACTTGGGTCTGCTTGCCCACACACAAGAAAGCCAATTTATTGACACTGGGTTGTGGTGAAATAAGATGCAATGTAAATTGCTGCAAGGAGTGCCGAGCAAGGAGTCCAGGGCAGCTAGTGCTTAAAGCTTTCAGGGAAAGGTTTATAAAGACAGGGTGAGGGAGGGGGTGGGTTGGGTGTGTGATCAGCTCTTGGACACTCTTCTGATCCCTTGGCAGTGAGGTGAGCAGGAGTCAACATTCTCAACCTTCTGGTTCCAAATGATCTGGACAGCGTACCGTTCACTTCTTCCACCTGGTGGGGGCTTCAGTATCTGCAAAGTAACCCGGGAGGACATGGCTCAGAATATTATCTACAGACCTTAAGGAGGAACTAAATGTCCTAGACTTTGCGTAATGGCTAAACTATTATTATTTTGTCTTGCTTGACTGTTTTCCTTTCTTTCTGCATTTTCTCCCTTCTGTGATTAAATTTCTTCATTGACTGAAGTTTTTCCATAGACAAAAGGCAGGCTGAGGACACAGCAGCAGGAGGAGTCTTATTCAAGGAAGGCTTCGTGGGTCCCTGATCAATTATACTTTCTTCTGTCCGCTCTCTCTCTTCCTTTTTGCTTTCCTTTTAAAAAATTTCCCATTTGTATCTTTTCCTATTACCTTCAATTTTTTTTTCCTTCTAAATTTGTTAGATTTTGCTTTATGGCTTTTGTCTTTGTTGATATACTTCAAACTTTTTCTTATATATAAAGATTATGTAAATATTCATCAATCTTATCTAAGTATTCTTAATGTATTAAAAAAATGAAATCTTTAATTTTTGAAATGTCAACCCACTCCCGCATTTCTTGCCTGAAAAATCCCATGGACAGAGGAGCCTAGTGGGCTACAGTCCACGGGGTTGCAAAAAGTTAGACGTGACTGAGCATTCATGTCACAGACTGTAAAGTATAAGTCAGGGTTCTAGTGTGGCATTTTTTCCCTAAGTAAGTGAGCTAGGATTTTCGTTGCCTTTGCCAAGTGTAATCCTTTCTTCTCCCAGTTGAAACACTTTATTCAGAATAAACAAAATGATCCGGTTCCATTGATTTGTCTGCCTTTATTGACAAGAGGCTGCGATTCATTGCTTTTATTATTTTAGTTTCAAATTTCAATTTAATATCTTTTATTGCACAGATTGCCCTCCTTTTATTTCTGCTGTTCTCCATTCCCTCCATCACATTTAGTTTTATAGATAACCATTAGGGTGATTATCTATATATCTATCTATATTCCTATAGATAATCATTAGGGTGTTAAGTCTTCCAAGACATTCTATTGTGTTTTGATTGAAATCGCATTGCCATGATGGGATAAAATCGATTCCAGAAAATAAAGAAAAAAACAAATAGCAGAGTAGAAATCCAGAACTGTAAAAAAAAAAAAAAGAATCCCAAATTAGAGTGAAATTTGGTAAAATGACAGAGATTAAAAAAAAGCAGAGAAAAGATGATAGAAATAAACATGGATTAGAAAAAAGAATAACTCTTAGGCCTAAAGAATGAGTCAGAAACCATATTCAAAGTAAAACAGAAAAAAATTTTCTGAAACCAAAGTAAGTTGTGAACTTTATCCAGGAGACTTAGCCAGAAGATTTAATTAAATCTGACAAACATTTTGATAAATCCTCATGAAAATGATGAATTCCATGAACAGTGAAAGAATTCTAGAAAACTTCAGACAGAAAAAAAAACAAGTGCAGTGGAAAAAAGGAGTCCTTGGACATTTGTCTACAACATTGGATAAAGGCAGTCAATGAAACAGCATCTATAAAGTTTATGAGGATTATGACTCAAAAATTCTATACCCAGTCAAATTGTCCTTTGTAATTTCAACAATTAACATGCATCATCCTATTACAAAAGAAAAATATCTTCATGGTAGAAGATACAAACTTACTATTAAAATTGAAAACATCTTAAAAACTCAATCCGCATGGAATCACATTATGTTTTTCTAAATTCCAGTTTCTCCACTGCTTCCTTAACAGTGGGGCCTAGAGATTTTGTTGATGTAACTTGTTTACACTCATTCTGCTCCCCAAGTCCTCACAATGATGACTGGAATTTGGCTCCGTGTTTGTACTGCCTACCAGTCAGAAACGTTTGAGTTTGGTTTTGGTTAAAGAGGAACTGAGAAACAAGTTGGGGATGAACACACAGCATGGAAATGAATGGACTTATGTGCCTAAAAATTTGAGATTTAAATGCAGCTCCTAAGCGTTGAGTGAAAACCAGCCAAAGCCATTGAAATAAATCCTTAGCATCTAAAGTTGCGTAAACCAGAAATATCAAGGGGTTTAATTGAAGCAAAGGTCATTGCCATAGGTGGAGCTGGGCAGACACAAGTTTGTGTATGTGGTTCTTTAATTTGTGTGACTTTGGCTTCTTAGATCACGGAGCACATTTTTCTTTTTTTAGCACATATAAAGTGATGATAATTATGTCCATCTTATGTAGTTGTTGTGAAGGTTAAATGAAATGATATTTATAACCAGCATAGCAAGACCCTGCATATTAGCTCATTACTAAAATGATGACTGTTCAAATAATGATTTAGTAAACATAATCATTGTTGGCTTCATTACAATGCTGAATAAAATCAGTGGATACTAGAAACCAAGAGATCAAGAAATTAAGCATTCCTTCAACATCTGGGCCAAGTAATTAATTCTCACATTCATAAGCTGGAATATTCCAGGCAAGAGTACTGGAGTGGTCTGCCATTTCCTTCTCCAGGGGATCTTCCCAACTCAGGGATTGAACCTGGGTCTCCTGCATTGCAGGACGCTTTACCATCTGAGCCACCAGGGAATCAGTTATTAATAAAATGATGACTGTTCAAATAATGATTTAGTAAACATAATCTTTGTTAGCTTCATTACAATGCTGAATAAAATCAGTGGATACTAGAAACCAAGAGATCAATAAATTAAGCATTCCTTCAACATCTGGGCCAAGTAATTAATTCTCATATTCATAAGCTTTGGTGATACATTATGAAGTAATGTAGGCCTCTTGTGAATGATAACTTTTTAATTAATTCACCTCCTGGGTACTGATTAGTACTAATTTATAGCTTAGTTTGCATATACTTGGAAGAGGTTAAGCTGAGCGTCTTTTGTGTGCAGATCCATATGTGCTCCTCAGTTTTCTACAAGCCAGCCTGTCCCTCCTCTCAGTCTGTCTTGCTCCTTGTGTATGAGATTTTCCTACAGGCTTTAATAATCCTGGCCAAATGGGCAAACCACTTAGTAACCTGTCCCATCGCAGCCCTTTAGAAGTTTCGTTCCTCTCGCCCTTTCCCCCTCCATTGGCTCCATTTTCTGCTACAGGTTATCCTCATAGGATGGGAGCCAAATGCTATCATTGTGGTTTAGACCTGGTGTCAGAAATCTTGGTTGAAGTCCTGACACTGTTAGCTGTTTACATTTATGTTACGTTGTTGTTTAGTTGCTAAATCGTGTTCAACCCTTTGCCACCCCATGGACTGTAGCCTGCCATTCTCCTCCATCCGTGGGATTTAGGAAAGAACACTGGAGTGGATTGCCATTTCCTTCTCCAGGCGATCTTCCCGACCCAGTGGTTGAACCTGGGTCTCCTATGTGGGCAGG
>SJYV01008431.1:565835-615566 GCA_006410875.1 Neotragus pygmaeus | reverse complement strand
GGGGTGGTTGGGGCAGGGGCGGTGTCAAGAGCAAAAGTCTGGATCCGGCATTGCTGCTGTTTGCTGTGTGAGCTTGGGAAATCTGCTTAACCTTTCTGAGCCTCATTTTTCCCCTAGCTATTGAATTGAAGGTAATGATAACCATCTCGCCCTTACAAAATAGCTATGGGGATTAGATAAGAAAATGAGTGTGAAAGTGATTTATCAAGTGTAAAGTGCTTCACAGATGGTAGTTATTACTGTGGATGATTTCAATGATCCTGTTCAGTCCTACGGATTTGTGATGCTAAACGCAGCGGTATGAGCAAGAGGCTTATTTTTTTCTCAAACAACTGTTGATATGATTTCCTCTACGTTTTTAGTTCCTCATGTACAGTCAAGGCCCTGACTCATCTCTAGGAGGAAATGTCCCTCCTTGGGGGCCCTGCCTGCCACGGGATATTGGGGTGACCCAGGGGATGGATTTAAGCTTTGTTATCCCAGGGGTGAAGAGTTGCAAAATATAATTGAATCTTTTGAGGTTTAAATCCAGTTTTCTTTAGTCAGATTCAGGTCTTGCAAATCCCTTCCTTTTCTTGTTTAAACTCAGAAGCTTCGAGAAGCTTCGAGTGGCTTCTTGGATTCAAGATTGTTCTCCTGGGGAGGCGGTAGGAGGCCCTTCTGCTGAACAGAGTGTAAATGAATCTGAAGCATATGGATATGATTTGCCCCACGATACGCACGTTGAAATCTTGAGCAGAAAAAGGCCTGGAAATGTAGATTTGTGTTTCCCTCTGAAACTCTAAACATTCATAAATAGATCAAGATGCCCAGTGTGTGGGGCGGGGGTGAGGGGGTGGACAAATTCATTCTTACTGTGGCTGAGTGTCTGGCTTGGAGGTGCTCAGGCAGACTCATGCTGCCTTCAGGGGTCCCAATGAGCCCTTTGAAGAGCTCTCCTGTCCCTCTGCCTTTGGACACTCTCATTTTACCTGTACAACCAGGTACCTATGTTGCAGATCCAGTGAAAAGGAAAATGCTGGTCCCCATGTTCAAAGGTGAAGAATTTCAAGACGGCAGCCACAGAGGATTAGAGCAAGCAGGGTCCCTGTGTGGTGATGCAGGTGGCGTGCCCGGGAAGCTGACTCTGTTAATCTGGCCAGCACACAGTCCCTCTCCTTCCTCAGGCCGTTTCCCAAGTCGTTTTCTTGACTCTCCAGGAGAGGTGAGGTGCCCGCCACTATGCTCCTAGAGCCTCTTCTTCTCTCCTCTATCGGTGCATCCTTTAACTATCATGGACTGTTTACATATTCATTTATTCACTCAAGAAGCATCTAAAAACTGCCTACTATGCACTGGGCACTGTGCCAAGTGCTGGCAAGCATGTTCTGGGAGACGGGAAGAGGGGAGCCTCGTTCAGCCGGGGAGAGTCTAGAAAAGTTTACTTTTGGAGGTGATGCTTGAACTGAGTCTTGAAGGATAAGTAACTGAGAAGGGGATTGGGAGGATCTGAATGAACAAGAGCAAAAGGAATAGCTGGGTTTGTGCTGCGGCTGGTGCGTGATGCTTGAGACAGAGCCTGAAGTTAAATGGGACTGGAGAGGTAAACAAGCGCGCACTTATCGGGGCTTCTGCGAGCTGCACAGCTTGCTCTGTCTCATCCAGGAAGCCCTGAAAGGTTGTCCGCCAGGAGTAAAGAGTCAGATTTGCATTTTAGATGAATGACTCTGGTTGCAGTGGATAGCAGATCAATATGGGTAGAAGCAGGTAGATAGATTAAGAGGTAATTCCAGGCAGGAAATAATGGTGACCTTGAATGAAATAGCAACTGTGGGGAATGAAGAAAAATGTATGGATTCAGGAGATAGTCTCTGTATAAGATTGGTGGGATTGAATTGAAGATGAACCCTGGGTTTATAACTGATGACTTTTTCTATGGTGTAATTCAAACTGAGAAAGATTATTAAGAGGCTTTTTGCCAGGTGGTTGGCCATGGAAATGGAAATGAGTTTTGTTTTGAACAACCTGAATTTAAGGCTCCTAATGGGAACCTATATGGAAACGTGCAGCAGGCAGCAAACATAATGGCTTGAATCCATGGGGAAAGGTCTGGCTGGAGCTGTAGGTTTCAGGACGTGAGTATTTGTGTGGCAGTCAAACCCCTTCTCTTCTCCTCGTTCAATAAACTCATGCAGTGACTTTAATAAGATATGACTGGATGGTTTCCATTGCACCTGACAATGAGTTATGATAACTAATAAATTATAAAATCCATATAGATAGGGATGGGACAGGAAACTATAGGTTGAAGAGTGAATGGAAGGTTGAGGGAGTATTAAGAGAGGAGGTCAGGAAATTAATTTTAGAAGTTCGTACAAGAAAGAAAGGTGAGATTTGGATGGTGGGCTAAAGAGCAATCTGAATGAAGGGAGATGGTCTTTAAGAGGTATATTAGTTTCTTACAGCTGCTGTAACAAATTACCACCAGTTTATTGGCTTAAAATACACAAGTATATCCTCTTACAGTTTTGGAGGTGAGAAGTCCTAAAATCAATGCAGGGTTGCGTTTCTTCTCTGGCATGGATCTATTCCCTTGCCTTCTGCACCTTCTGGAGATGGTCTGCATGTCTTGGTTCACGGTCCCCTCTGTTCATCGCTCTGACCGCTGCAGCTGCTGTCTCGTCTTCTCTGACTCTCCTCCCTCTTTCTTATTAGGATCTTTGTGATAACACTGAGTCTGCCTGGAGAACCTAGGAAAATCTCTCCAGCTCAAGGTACTCGTCAATCAATCGGCAAAGTCCCTTTTGCTGTATAAGATAATGTATTCACAGATTCTGGGAACTGGACATCTTTGGGTGGGGGCATTGTTCTCTCACATACTGGGTGGGAGAGAACTGACCATGTTTGAAGTCTGAGGAAAAGGAGGCAGGAAAGAGAGAGAATGGGGGAGACAGGGAGATTATAGATAGATGGATAGATATTGAGGATAGAGGAGAGGAAATGATAATAGTGGACATCAACTGCAGCTGGAGAAAGCTTTGAAAAATTGGGAAAAATAAAATAGCAATGGGAATGGTAAGTTTGGGTTTACAGCTCAGGAGGCATGAGGTTGTAGGGCCATGAGAAGTATTTAGTAGGGGGCTGGGGAGGGGCGGTAAACGTGTGTATTGAAGGAACTTGGGGTGGAGGTGTCTGGAGAAATGAAGACGTTGAAAGGAGGGCATAGGATCCAGCTGGGTTGGAGAGATGACTTTGCAGCTGTGCCCAATCCAGGACATTCACTTTCCCCCAAGACCACTGAGCCCTTAGGGTAAAGACATGCAGGAGGGTTGCCACTCTCCTGGCAGGGATGGCAGAAGCTATTCATATCACTGTAGTCCAGATCATCAACCCGTGATGAGTTGCTTTGTGTCAACTTGGCTGGGGCACGTGATTCCCTGGCGTCTAGTTAAGTATTATTCTGGGTGTGTCCGTGAGCTTATGTGGGTGTGTCTGTGAAGTTGTGTTGGTATGTCTGGATGAGGTTGGCCTCTGAATCAGTAGCCTGAGTAAAGCAGACTGTCCCTCTCAAAGTCACTGGGATTTATCCAATCAGTTGAGGACCATCCTAGAACGAAAATAGTTCTAAGTGAGAGGGAACTTCACCTGCCTGACTGCTGGAGCTGAGACATGAGTCTTCTCCTGCCTTAGACTAGAACTGCACCATTGGTTCTCCCCGGGTCCAGCCTGCTCTTTAGACCTTGGGACTTGGCTTCCTTAACTACGAGAGCTAATCTCATAATAAATCTCCCTATGTGTCTCTGTCTGTCTGTCTCTGTGTCTGTATCATCCCTGTCTCTATCTCCTATTGGTTCTATTTCTCCAAAGACCACAAACTAATCCAGATGTCAGATTGGGAGAGAAAGAGAGAGAAACCCAGAGGGTGTGGGAAAATGGAGGAATCCAGGACCTAGAGGTCTCTTCAAGGTCAAAAATCAGGCAGGAGAGATACTGAAGAACTGAAAGTGGTAGTTTAAAGGTAGGATAATGATGCTTATTATTTGTAAGTTGCTGGGGCACCATCTTCAAAGAGTCTAATGACGTCAAGCTAGGGGTGCAGCCCAGGGGCTTTCTGGGGGCTCAGATGGTAAAGAATCCGCCTGCAAGGCTGGAGAGCAAGGTTCAGTTTCGGGTCGGAAAGATCCCCTGGAGAAGGGAATGGCTACCCACTCCAGTATTCTTGCCTAGCGAATCCCATGGACAGAGAGGCCTGGGGGGCTACCACCCATAGGGTCACAAAGAGTCGGACATGACAGAGTGACTAACACTTTCACTTTTCAGGGGGCAACTGAGCGTGTTTCACAGATAGATGTGCAGTGCACCTAGGGTCGAGAACCTCCCTATCAGGAGTGACTGGTAACCAGTAGGATGTGGTCTGGGAGGACCACCCCCTCAGCCCATCCCCTGAGGGGTGATGACTCGCGTGGCATCTTCCTGTAGAGGAGACCACGGCTGAGCTACCTCTGGGGGCACTTGCCCGTTATCCTTTGTGCAGTCGCTCTTCCTGGAGCTCTGAGGAGGGTAGCTTCCGTCAGTGCTCTGCCAGAAACACTGGCTGCCTCTCCTTGTGAATTCAGGCATGGCTTCCCTTTCTGTTCTCAGCTTCCCACCTCCTCTTTTAATGTTGAATTCCACTGCTTGGTGGAGGAGGAAGGGGTGTGGTGAATGCCTTTTGGAAGCAAGACTCACTTCCTTATTGGCGTCTGAGCTGAAAGCAAGGGTCTACTCTCAGGTAGAAATGCAGACACCATGTGTCACACTATTAGAAATAAATCCTGCAATGGTTGGAGGCTCGGAGGAACAATGTTCTTTGACTATTTCATGCCACATATCACATGGGTTGCACCCACACACTCCACTTGATAAGTCCCTTGTAGAGTGATGAATGTATAATGGACACTCAAGAAATAGCTCTTTCCCTCCAATCACGTGGTCAATAAGAATGAGAGTTCTAAAGGACCCATTGAACTCAACTTTGAAAAGCATTAAAAATGATGAAATGCTTACCAGGTGCCAAGCTCTAAGGCAGACTGGGTATATTCATGACATCACTTCTTTCTTTCAACAAACTTTTGATGGAATTATCACCCTCATCTTGCGAGTGATGAAACAGAAAACAAGGCAATGATCTGAGCTCTTCAAAGTTTGGACAACACCCTCATACCTCTTTTTGCATGACAGTTGTGTTATTAGAGGTAGCGGTCAGTGGGTTTTCATTAGAGCTGAATTCTCCTTTTGTTAATTTGTACTTAACTTTTCTGTATATGATGCTTTGGTTCATCCTTTAATTGTCAATATACGATTAGCACCACCCTGCTGCCTCTCTCCTTCCTCATCTTTCTTGTGAACTGTTCAGACTCTGGCTATGACAAATTCTAAGCATTCCTGGCTAAGGTGTTTAAAATTTTTTTTCTTTACTTTATTTAGGAGGATGTGAGAAGAAAGAGAGGATCTTTTTATAGTGTGGAGTGCCCAGAACTGGAAGCTGAATCTCTTGCTATCCTTCCCACTTTGGAATAGAATCTTCTCTATTCTAGATGTTAGTTTATTGTGTAACACTGCATTCCAAATTTAGAGCTCTAGTGCCCCTTTCATATATCTCCTATTCACAGATGTTGATTTATTCTTGGTAAAGCATAAATATTCCAGACCTTTGCAAAGAGATCCCTTTTCTAGCTTATGGAAATTTATTTTGAGGTAGGAAGGGTTAAGCTTTCTTCTTGGCATCTATCTAAATAAACAGTGCAATTCTGTGGCATCTGAATTCTGCATTCAGATCAGCATTCTTAAGAAAGCAAGATGACCTGATTTTTATTTTCCCTTGGAAGTGCATTGTGATGAATCCACAAAATACTTGCAATTGTCCCCTGTGTCTGGAAGATAGCTTGCCCGATGGTGTTGTTTCCAGCAGGGTGGTAGTTTATGGGGAAGTGTGGGAGGTTTGGGCAGGGAATAGGCAGAATCAGAGAAAGATTTAGGAGAAAAATTATCATTGAGTCCTGAAAGTAGCTGACCGGGAATGAGCCCAGAACCTCTCAGCCCATGTTTGCTCCCATGATACTCCAGAGTGAAAGAGGCAGAGGAGAACTAGTTAGAAGTGCATGGGAAATAATCACCAGTAAACAATGCCTCCAGGGTCCTGAGACTGGGGAATTTGTTGATGTGTGAATTCACTGACTGGAGGAAAGGCCATTGAGACAGACCTTCTGGAGGACAAGGGAACTTGTGTAGATGGGAGAGGCAGGGGGGCATGACTTAGGGGGACGGGTGAGACTGAAACAGTGGAGAGAGGGGTGATTTCCCTGGTGGTCCAGTGGGTAAGACTCTGTGCTCCCAAGGCAGGGGGCCTTTGATCCCTGCTCAGGAAACTAGATCCCACATGCACAACTATGATCCCAAATGCCACAGCTCAGAAAGCCTGCACGCCACAGCGAAGATCAAAGATCTGGTGTGTTTCAGGTTGGAAAGAAAAAAAAAAAAAAAGAGGGTGGATGGAGGCCTGAACCTGACCCTTGGGAAGGAGAAGGGGACAGATTTAGGACTCCCAGGTAAGCTAGGTACTGTGATTGTTGTTCAGTCGCTCATTTGTGTCTGACTCTCTGCGGCCCCATGGACTGCAGCATGCCAGCCTTCCCCGTCCTTCACAATCTCCTGGAGTTTGCTCAAATTCATGTCTGTTGAGTCGGTGATGCCATCCAACCATCTCATCCTCTATCATCCCCTTCTCCTCTTGCCCTCAGCCTTTCCCAGCATCAGGGTCTTTTTTAATGAAGCGATTCTCCACATCAGGGGGCCAAAGAATCGGTACTATGTGATGCAGGGTTAAATTAGAAAAGAAGATGAGCAAGTCTGGAGATCAAGACCCAGACCTCAAGCTGCTTTACCTCTGTGAGCCTCAGTTTTCAAGTGTGTAAACTGGGCACAATGGTAGCCACCCCTAGAGTTCTGAGAATTAAATGAGGTGATAATACTGCACAAAGGCTCAGTCCAGAGCCAGGGGCCTGGGGCCAAGCAGGAGGGACACACACGCTGGTGCTGTCCGCTCCCCTTTCGGGGAGGTGGGGATTCACTTTGAAGCAAAGGAAGAGAGAAAGATGAAGGTCACAGAGGAGATGGGCAGAGAGGAAGGAAATCAAGGGAGCTTATGTCAGCGGCTCCCACATGCAAGCCTACTTTGATCTTTAATCCTAATATTTATCTTTGTAAACGAGCACAGCACTTTAGAGTGGGAGGAACGTCACGGTTATTTGGCCAGCACTCTGCCTTCATCCACGTGAAATCACTGAGCTGCCTTCCGTGAGCTTGGGCTTGTCCTACATCACCCAGGCTGGGAGAGGAGAGACTGGGGTCAGGATTCCAGGGCGAATTCTGAGTTCTTCCTCTCGGTGTTTGGAGGAGAGGACCCTCTTGGCAGACCCCACATTGCCTGGCTCAGGGTGGTCCAGGACTCACGGTCTCCAGATGGGGGAGCCCGGTGAACCCACACAGGACTTGGAACCTTCCATTGTCCAACCTCCCTATGACTTTTACAAGTTTAGTTCAGTTCAGTTGCTCAGTCATGTCCGACTCTTTGCAACCCCATGGACTGCAGCACGCCAGGCCTCCCTGTCCACTGATGACTCCTGGAGTTTACTCAAACTCATGTCCTTCTAGTCAGTGATGCCATCCAACCATCTCATCCTCTGTGGTCCCCTTTTCCTCCCGCTGTCAATCTTTCCCAGCATCAGGGTCTTTTACAACAACATTGCTCCCTAAATCTGGTTAGAAGAAGAGTGAGTCCCCCGTGGCCTCCGAAAAAAGAACTTGTTAAAGTGATCAGGCCTGCAGCTGGGAAATACCACACGTGATTTCCCACCTGGTCCAGGACAGGACAGCCCGAGCGAGGTGAGAATCCCTTTGCTGATGGGACTTGCTCACAAAAACAGCTCCCTTTTCTCAGGTGATAGCCTCCCAGGTAGTACCAGGCCTGAGATTCTCCTGTGTGAATCTCACTCTGATGGTGCTGGTTTAGTTGCTCAGTTCTGACTCTTTGTGACTCTGAGGTACTGTAGCCCGCCAGGCTCCTCTGTCCATGGAGTTCTCCGGGCAAGAATACTGAAGTGGGTTGCCATTTCCTCCCCCAGGGGATCTTTCTGGCCCAGGGATTGAACCCGCGTCTCCTGAGTTGCAGGTAGATTCTTTACTGCTGAGCCATCTGGGAAACCCAAATCTCACAGTTTATATATTGATTATCCTGGAAAACAGAACATTTTGTATTATACCAACACAAGCCATGGATAATTTTTTTTTCCTTCTAGTGAGCCTTGACTTAAAGAGAAATCTGCATTTAATCAGGCTTCCTTGATGGGCTACAGTCCATGGGGTTCCAGAAGAGTCAGGACTCAGGAACTAGACAACCACAATTGTGCTTAATCAGAGCCCATTTTGCGTCCATTACAGCAATGCTGGAAGCAGAAGGCACCTGGTGGGGTGGAGTCCCAGGTTCTAGTTTTGGCTGGGCTCTGCTCCCCAAGTGGCCCTGGGTGGCTTCTTTCCCCTCCCTTCCCCTCTATGTTCCTGTTTGTAAAACCAGAGATTTGTTCTACATCTCCAAAGTCCTTCCCAACTCTGGGTCTTGCCCTGGGCCACTGAGACAGTCAGCTCTCTCTTTCTCCAGGAGAAAGAGAAAAGATACTCAGGGGGCTTGTTGGGAACTTCTTCATCCTGTGGTTTGTTCCTCTTTCCTCTGCCCAGAACAACCTTCAGACCCCTTTTCTACCTGGAATCCTCTCTATTCTACCTGGAATCCTCAGCCCTAGAAGGAAATGGCCACCCACTCCAGTGTTCTTGCTTGGAGAATCCCATGGACAGGGGAGCCTGGTGGGCTGTGGTCCATGGTGTTGCAAAGAGTTAGACATGTCTGAGCGACTCAACACACAGGCTATACTACTTTCTTAAGTCCTTTATGACCCTGGGGTGAGAGGTTGGGATATTTATAAAGTAAAGTAAAGTACTGTGTGTGCATGCTAAGTTGCTTCAGTCCTGTCCAACTCTTTGAGACTCTATGGACTGTAGCTCACTGGACTCCTCTGTCCATGGGATTCTCCAGGCAAGAACACTGGAGTGGGTTGCCATGCCCTCCTTCCAGGGGATCTTTCCAACCCAGGGATTGAACCTGAATCCCTGCATGGACAGGTGGGTTCTTCACTACTAGTGCCAAGTACAGAGTACAAAGTACAGTAGGGGTACTGTACTATTACCAGGTACAGCAGTCCACCAGTATCTGTGGGGCATCAGTTCCAGGATCCCGGTGATACCAAAGTCCACCGATGCTCATGTCCTTATATAAAACAATGTAGTATTTGCTTATGACCTACCCGTATCCTCTTGTATATTTTAAATCATCTCTACATTACTTTAAATACCTAATACCATGTAAATGCTATGTCAGTGGTTGACAGTGCATGGCTAATTCAGATTTGCTTTTTGGAGCTTTCTGGATTTTTTTTTTCCAAATATTTTTGATGCGAGGTTGGTTGAATCCAAGGATTTAGAACTCGTGGATCTGGAGGGCTGACTGTGCCACAAATGGAGGGGGTTTAACAACAGACATTTGTTGCTTCAGGGTTCTGGATGCCCAGAGTCCAAGATTAAAGCGTTGGCAGGCTTGGTTCCCTCTGTGAGGCAGAATCTGTTCAGTGCTTGCTCTGAGCTTCTGCTGGTTGGCTGGTAATCTTTGGCACCACTGGCTTGTAGAAGCATCATCTCAATCTGTTTTCATCTTCCCCTGATGTCCTCCCTGCATGTGTCTGTTGCCACAATTCCCCTTTTAATAAGGATACCAGTCACGTTGCATGTAGGGCCCACACTACTCCAGTGTGATCTCACCTTAGCTAATTAGGACTGTGCTTTCAAATAAGGTCATGTTTGGAGCATCTGGGGGTTAGGGCTTTAACACCAGAATTTTGGGAGAGAAGAGAACACAATTCAACCCACAGCATGTACTTGAGTACGTTTCTGGACTCCTTTCTCCCCAAGCTGCAATAGTAGCTAAAACCTATACATGTTAGATGGGTCACCAAACAAAGCTCTATTATTTCATTCTATCTTCTCATCTACCGTGGGAGGTAGTTATTACGATAATAAGAAAACTGAAGTTCAGAGACATTGTTGCACAGCTAGTAATGCTGAAGTAGGGTAGGTGGGACCGTACGACCTGGATTGAGCAAGGCTTAACACAGACGGCACAGCAGAGTAGCACACGCTTGAGTTCTTCAGAATTCAATTTTGCTGCTTAGAAAACTCCTGGCTTAAGTCTGTCGTAGTCAAGGGACGTAACCAGAGTGATAAATCTGATCTGTATCCTTAAGACGGTTGAGTCCGTCTCAGACAGACTCTTTAGGAAATCATTTCCTTATGTTAACTTTTTAAAAATGAAGCTTTTGGACTAAATACATATTTTACTTTAAAAAAATTTTATTGCATGAACACAGTATTTATCTCATTGAGAATTATGATAAACCCCTTGAATGTTTCATGTTTTCACAATTCATATGGAACAAATTAAAAGTAACTTTCCATACTATGGATTGTCCCAGAGAATGGCTCAAAGACCCTTCTTCCCACCTACTTCCTCCAATTTCATGTCCACCTTAAATTTCTCCATCTTCCAGCAGAGAGAGGCTCGGGGAAGAGGCTCCCCAGGAAGCACCAGGCCCTGCATCCTGAGCAGAGAGCATTCCTGGAGACGTTGTCTGATGGGCCACAGCATCTTATGAGGGAGTGTGTGCATGTTGTTTGACTCTTTGCGACCCCATGGACCGTAGCCCGCCAGGCTCCTGTGTCCATGAGATTCTTCAGGCAAGAATACTGGAGTGGGTTGCCATTTCCTTCTTTAGGAGATCTTCTCAACCCAGGGATCGAACGGGCGTCTCCTGAGTCTCCCGCATTGGCAGGCAGATTCTTTTCCACTGTGCCACCTGGGAAGCCCCCTATGAGGGAGAGGTGACATTCAAGCTGATATATATACATGTATATATTTTGTAGGCATAAAGGACTTGGAAGATTGGTACTTTTTATTACTTTGCTCAGGGTTTTAAATATACTTTGTCAGTCACTTCAGTATGTATTTTAAAAAGAAAAATGTAAGCCACCAGCATGAGCTCCCTCTGCTGGGACATGGTTGTAAAAACTTCTGACTTCATGCAATTTGCTGGATTCTAGGATTTGAATTGCCACGGTTACACTGAACTGTACTCCGGTGTGTCCCAGTTACAGGGCTAAGAAATGCTGAACGTGGATTTAAACCCATGTCTGTTGGGCTAGGAAGGACTGTTTGGTTTCTGTCCCTCCACGTTGCTTCAGGAGGAGAAGGGGATGACAGAGGATGAGATGATTGGATGGCATCACCGACTCGATGGATATGAGTTGGAACAAGCTCCAGGAGTTGGTGAAGGACAGGGAAGCCTGGTGTGCTGCAGTCCATGGGGTCACAAAGAGTCGGACATGACTGAGCGACTGAACTGACTGATGTTGCTTCAGTGGAACTGACTCTGAGTGGTGACCCTGCCATTCTATACTAGTGACCTTAAGAAAATTACTTACTTTCTCAGTAGAGTGAGGCAGTGAGTTACTGTGACAAGTAGGTGCACATGAAGTGCCCAGGTATTCAGCACATTTTGGTGAGCAGCCAAACTCCTGCGACAGTGAACCTGCTGATCTTGCTTGGGGAAATCTGGGAGGGGTGGGATTAGAGTTGGCAATTTCCTATGTTTGTTTACAGCCCTTTTACAACCTGCACAAAAACACACTCAGAAACAGTGGGTCTGACTTCCTCCAGGACAGTGGGCAGCACCAGTTCTGCAGACTTTATCCCAACACAGAGCAAGCATTTCGGGAGCAAGCCAAGCCCTTTGGTAACCTCAGACAGCTGAGATGTCCCGGCCACTGAGTCTGCGGAGAAGACACTTAAGTGAAGTCTCAGGGGTGGCTCACCAGATATGGAAAGGGAACTGGGTCTTCTCTCTGGGACTTTTCTTGGCCCCAGTGGGCCAGAGAGAGTAAAGGTAGTGAAGAGGCAGTGACAAGAAATGCCAGGTAGGATCCAGTGTCTGTTGATCCATTCATCCATCTACCAATCCATCCATCCATTCATCCATCTATCCATTCATCCATCCCCACCCAGCTGTCCACTCATCCATTCATCCATCCATCCATTCATCTGTCTGTTTATCCACCGTTCATCCTCCTTTCAACATTTATTGGAGACTGTTTCATGTTAGCCAGTTGGATTTAGGCTTGAGGATATAGATGTACATCTCTAAGGTCACTGTCCTCTAAGACCACTCTCAACCTCTCTCTATCTAGTAATTCTGGTTAATTTTTCTTCATAGAACTTTTCATTTTCCAAAATTATGTATTATTTTCATTATGTCTTTTGCATGCCAGCTTCACTGGAATGTTAGCTCCACTAGTGCAGAAATCTCATTTGTCTTTTCACAGGTATGTTCTCAGTACTTACTATGGTGTCTGGCAAATAGTGATTAAACAAGTTGATTTCAGAGGGGTTAATGGTGCTGATCCAGGAGCTGAGGGACCATAACAAAGAAGTGGGAGGTTTACCCTGGGGAGGAGGTGATTACACTGAGAACAACTCTGAGGCCAGCTACTGGTTCTGCAACTGTGACAGATTTTTTAAAAGTGTTGATCAGTGGCACTATATTAGTTCCTTGTGCATAACATAGTGAACTGATGTTTTTATACATTACAAAATGGTCACCATGGTAAGTCTAGTTATCATTTGTAACCGTGCAAAGTCATAACAATATTATTCATTCTATTTCCCATGCTGCACATTTCATACCGGTTGTTCAGTCACTCAGTCCTGTCCAACTCTTTGCAGCCCCATGGACTGCAGCATGCCAGGCTTCCCTGTCCTTCACTGTCTCCTGGAGCTTGCTCAAACTCATGTCCATTGAGTCAGTGATGCCATCCAATCATCTTGTCCTCTGTCCTTAGTTAGAATGATCATAATTGTGATAGTAGTGCTAATTCTTCATTACTGGTTTTTGGATACCACTGGACTTTCCTAGGAACATTTTATGTTTTATTTCTAATACTCACAATAAACTTACAAGACTGTCAAAACGACAAAACCATCATGACCTCTCCTGCCTGGTGAGCCACTCTCACCAGTGATTGAGGCCTCAGGTCCTGGGCTCAAGGTGGCCTGGGTTCAGAGTCCAGCTTCACCTCCCTCCTAGTTGTGTTACCTTGGGCAACAAAGAAGTGATACTCAGCCTCTCTGTGCTTTGGTTTCCAAATACGGGGATCTTAATCATATCTGTCTCCTGGAGCTGTTAGGAGGGATGAACAAGGTGACATGCAAAGTGCTTCAAGCAATGCTCGTAAATGCACCAGGCTCATAAATGTCACCGTCTCTGTTATTACTAGCTGACGGCCTTGGGCTGAGCGCTTTATGTACATGTCCTCTCTCTATTCTCACAAAACCCAAGGGAAAGTTCTTATATCTCCACTGTAATGAAGAGGAAACTGCAGGTGGAGGGGTTAGGACTCAAGACCACCCAGCTGAGAGGTGCTGAGTAAACCAGGATCAAATTCAGGGGCTGAGCCAATTCCCCAGGCCTCTGCCCTTCACTGATCCCAGAGGGTTTCCATTCCCTGTGCCTGGAAGGATGACCGAGCCATCTCAAGAGCTGTCCCATGCTGATGTGGGCTCCATGAAGCCCTACAGTGGGCTGCTTTCTCCTGCCTATAGGAGACCCCAGCAAAGTGTGCGGGAGGCATGTGTGGGATTTGGTGTAAATCGCTCTCTACCTGCCGGGAGCCAGCACGGGAGATCCCACCCATGACAAGGTCATGCAGGACTCAAGGGACTCCCTGGGCCATCCGACCCATGACAAGGTCATGTGGAAGATGTGAGGTCGAGGGAAAAGACACCGCACCCTGCAGTTCCATGCCCTGTGGTTTCAGGAGGAACCACCACCCGGCCGGAGTTTCGGGAAGGACAAGATTAGGGCAATAGGACCCCCCCTCCACCCGAGCTCGAGAGAAGCAGGAAACTGTGGCAAAAAGAGGCTGATTCACAAAGACAGAAGATCTCAGCCAAAGGTTATGCGGCCCACCAATCAGAAGTCGACACGCTCGCCTATGTGTACTCCCTATAAAATATCTGCTGACCATACCCTCTTTGCAGGCTTCTCTTCCTTGTCTTCTTCAGAAGCTCTGCCCGGGAGCGACCACCCAATAACGCTTGCCTTCTATCTCACAGAGTTGTCGGTGTGTTCGCGGTGCCATTAATCTTACAGAAGAGTCCTGATAAGCAAGGCCTCAGGACTCGACGGACCCCCTGGACCTGCTTGAGCGTCTACCCCCAAACCAGAATCTGTCTGTCTTACTGTTTTGTGTCTTTCACCAGCTCTTCTGACATCAGCAGGGGGCTGTCCCTCAATCATATTTCTCTGGAAAGAGTTAACTTAGGGCTTTAGTTAATAAATCTCCTGGGCATGAAAGGAGTGTTTCAAACCCTCTGTTAGCATTCTAGCTTACTTGGCAGGTTTATCCAGACTCTTGCCACATTGTTGAGCCTATGCTTGCTGCCAAGTTTCTCACATCCCTTATCCATTGTGTTCCTGGGAGTACATATAGTTAAGATATAGAAATAACAAGCAGCAGCCTTAGCATTAGCAACATTAGACTTTGAGTTAATAAGTTCTTTCTTTGCTGTAACCTGCTGAATCTTTGCTCCATAAAAATGTAACTCTGTACTTTAACGGTGACGCAGGCTAAGAATTTAAGAAGAAACACTTTAAGGGAAAATTATTGTTCTGGCTGACCAACCTTGTACAGAAGATGATGTACAAAAAATAAGACTTGCAGAAAAGAACCTGGTATTGATAAAAGTTATTACTGATGGAATGTTGAGTTGACTCTGCATTTTTCACCTTGCTGTATGTATAACTCAGGGTATAAAAGCCCCGAGAAGAATAAAGTAAATGGGCCTCGCTCACCGAAGAAGCTTGGTCACCCCGTGTCGTTCTTTATCTCTATCTCTATCTTCATTCACCGATGTCGTCCATCCTGAGGATATCCCTGGACTCTGCTGCGGCTGGACCCTGGCGTCTACCCCTGGAGAAGAGAGCCTTGCACAGTACTGCTGTCTGCTTCCACCCCACCCAGCATAAGACCAGGGCGCTCTGCACCTTGTCTGTGTCTGTTTCCCACTGCTCTGTAATGAGCATCACTTCCGTCACCGCCTTCCTGCCAGGACAGCCTCGGGATTCGGAACAGTGTGTGAGTGACGTCCTGTCCCATCCTCTGGCTCCTGGGGGTGGGGGTTGCCCTTCGTTCACTTGTAGACCATTGGACTGTCCCAGGGATCATCACCGTCCAGGGTCAACTGCATATCAGAATGGCAATCTTGTTGCCACAGATCACGCCAACATCTGGTTGAGTCCCGCTGATGCAGGGCACTTTGCAGACCTGGGAGGGTGCAGAGGGGACTGGACGAGGTGGGGCTTGGCGGCCCAGCCCTGCAGCAGCATCCGCCCACCTGCCGCCGCTGCATCCTCATTCGCCTGGACCTGCCCTGTGCCCATTCCTCTGGGGTGGGGGCTATGTGCCGGGTGTGCTCCCGGTGTGTGCTCTTCTGCTTTGGGGTACGATCCCAGACACATTTCTGAGCAAATATGTGCCAACGGTTTAACAGTGAGGGATGGGTTAAGTATCGGGGGAGGTTTTGACTTTTACTTTCAGATTTTTGTTTTCCTATCTATTGTTTCCATAAGGGATGAATGTTAGGTGCAGGGCCCAAACACTGGAATGTAGGTCTTTGCTTCCAAACAGGCTATAATTGGTGCAGAGCAATGGGCACTGAAAGCGTGGAGAAGAGAGACTGGACTCCTAATGTTGTCTAGAATGGTCTCAGGGGAGACTTAAACTCAGAGGAAATGCTGGCATGGTCCATGGCAACAGTGTCGCCATTCCGATACATGGTTGGCCCTGGTTGGTGGTGGTCCCTGGGACAGCCTGATGGACAGCAGCACTGATGATGGACACAGGAGGATGGCCCTGTTCTTCTCAGTTGAGGTGGAGTTCAGAGAAGAGGAGGGACCTGGCAGCCCTCTGCCATGGGAGGAAATGAAAGAGAATTTCTATCTGATAATTTTCTGACTCTGAAGCCCCATGAGGGCTTAGAAGAATCACGATTGCCTGATGAATCCATGCACCTCTGAGACCTGCAGGATGACAGGTTTCCTCCATCCAGGTGGGTTTGGAGCAGGGACCTTCTTTAAAGAGTCTAGAGAATTGTATCAGTAAGTCTTTGGTTTCGTGACCACTATAAAACTACTCTACATAACCTGGTTTTCTCTAGCCTAGGGTTTTATAACTTTTTACAATTACTGATCTTCTCTGACTTAAAAAGGGAAGGACAGGAAGATAGATTCAGATGATCTTATGTTAATAAACAAAATTCATATAGTATTTTGTGTAGTAACCAAGATATTAATAGTTTTGGCTATCAATTTTATTTAATATAGGTTAAGAATTGATGCTTTTGAACTGTGGTGTTGGAGAAGACTCTTGAGAGTCCCTTGGACTGCAAGGAGATCCAGCCAGTCCATTCTAAAGGAGATCAGCTCTGGGATTTCTTTGGAAGGAATGATGCTAAAGCTGAAACTCCAGTACTTTGGCCACCCCATGCGAAGAGTTGACTCATTGGAAAAGACTCTGATGGTAGGAGGGATTGGGGGCAGGAGGAGAAGGGGATGACAGAGGATGAGATAGCTGGATGCCATCACAGACTCGATGGATGCACGTCTGAGTGAACTCTGGGAGTTGGTGATGGACAGGAGGCCTGGTGTGCTGTGATTCATGGGGTCACAAAGAGTCAGACACGACTGAGTGACTGAACTGAACTGAACCTTTGGTCCATGTTTCAGCCAACCAACCGACAGAACAAATCCTAACTTACCCAACCCTGCCACCAAAATATAGCATTAAACCTGGAATTTCTGTGGGTAGTGGTTTCATAGGCCACAGTTTAGCCTGATCCAGGTTCATGTTCTTTCCACCGTTATCCAACTTTCTTCATATTTATCCCACACACCACCCCAGGTTCTGTCTGGATAAATTGGAAAAAGTTATAATTATTAGTGTAGTACACGGAGAATGGTATATACAAAGGCTCTAAGGCTTCTTTCCTTTTTATATTTCCTTATTTGGGTTATAGGAAAGTGAATTTAGTAAACCGTAACTAGCGTTGCAGTTAAGTTCACAGCATAGTGGGTGTTTAATGGATTTGCAAAAAAGTACTCATTTCAAGTGGGGATTAGGGAACCACTTGAAGATGGAAGATGAAACTGGAACTCACTCCAGAGTATCTTCATGCAAACTTACTTAAGAAAGTAATAATTTCACAAGATACGCCTAAAACCTAACTTGCTTTGCAAAAGGGGAAACCATGAAGGGGAATGAGTTTCCACAGCAAGTCCATGTTTAAATTCAAGTATTTGCTGTATAAACTCAGGTCATTTCTTCATCTCAAAATTGTGATTTTTGTGGTAAACCTATGTATTAGTTTGTTAGTGCGGCCAAAACAATTCGCTGCCAGCTGCCTGTGCCCTATATCCCGTTCCCTGGGCGTGGCTGGTATCTCCTTTCATCCTGAGAAATCCATGACTCGATTGCACCCTGGCTGCCTGACCTCAGCACCAGCGGTGGGCTTACTCAGAGGTTGGCTGCATGTTTAGCATTTTGAAGTGGTTTCGCAAGCTTTCACCCAAGCCCATCATAAAAATCGCTGCAACACCTTCTCTTGTAACATATGCTATTGGGATGTCAGAATGATCACACGTCTCACACTTGCTGTATTTTCCAAAAAAAGTCTTTTAAAAATAAATACTCATCTATTGCAAGTGAACAACGCTCACCTCCCTGGTTTCCTCTCCAGCCTCCCCTGCTTTGTCCTGGCTCAGCTTGGTTACTTCTCTTTTGCTTTATGTCCACAGTCTCCTCCTGGGCCTCCTCATCTCTAATTTATCTCAATCTGGTCCATTTTCCTCTCCACAGTTAGGAATGACCTTTCTACATGTCACCTTTCTGCTTGAAACAGAATCCAGTCTGTTGTCCCCAGGGCAGTTGTGAAATTCAGCACATGACTTCCCAGGCCTTTGTGCCTCCCCACTGAGCTGCCACTTGCCTCGACTCCACTCACTTCGCACATCCTAGGCTCACCAAGCTGTGAGCTGGCCGCCCGACATCATGCTGTTTTAAGGATGCTCTTCTGTACCTTTACCTACGTCTGCTCCTTGGGCTTGATGGTCCTCTATTCCTGCCCTGGCCCTAGTTCAGACTTTACCTTCCCATATGAATTGGCTCAAATAGCACATCTGTTGAAGCTTTCCTTGATCTATTAGATATCATTCTCTTTTACATCATTTTTTGTGCATATCTGCTTTAGGGATGACCCTCTATTTTACTATTTACACATCTGTCTCTTTGAAGGTAGAGAATCTTCCTCCTCTTTATATCTCTTAGTGTCAGAATTTATATTTTGATTGAAGTGGTCATTGTTTGTTAATTTCATTTGTATTTATTGTATTTTGGCCATCTACAGCTTAGTATTGGGTTGGCTATAAAGTTCGCTGGGGTTTTTGAAAAACCCCAATGAACTTTATGGCCAAGTCAGTACAAGCAATGCTATCCATTAGAACTTTCTGAGGGGGTGGAAATATTCTGTATTTGCTGTGTTCGGTATGGTAGTGACTGCCTACATTGAAATGTGGCTATTTAAATTTAATGTTAATTAACTGAAACTCACATCAAATTGACAATGCAGTTCTTTAGTTGTCCCAGCCACAGTTCAGGTGACCATTAACCATCTGCCACTAGTAGCTACCATACTGCGTAAAGCAAGTGGATTTAAGCAAGAAAATGGGAGATTACTTACAGACTTAAAATTCTTCCTGTGATAGCATTACTCCTACTCATTTGAAGAACAGATATTTTATCTGTGAACACTGCAAAGCAGAAGCTATCCTTTAATTTCTATCTCTCTCTTTTTTTTTTGGTAAAGAAATATATAATTAGTATGCATGGATTAATGTGGTTTAAGAATGCTTAGATTTGAAGCAGAAATCTTTAAAATTATTAACTAAATGTTCCTAGAGGAAGAAGGATGAGTTGTATCACAAATGGAAGTCTTATATAAATCTGCACTCAGGGAAATCACCCAATTTTCAGAGTTTAACTTTCAAGGCATGTTTATAACTCACCAGTTCCATGAAGCATGTTTCTGAAAATATGTATTTACATGGAGACACTCTTTCAACAAACATAACAAATTAACAGGCTCTGCGTGTAGCTTGGCTGTGATTATTTGCCTTTTTGATGCCTTTCCTTATTTGTGCAATATTTAATAAATCTGGGACATACTGTTTGGATGACACATTGTTTTATACCAAATGTAAGTCTTAGGTTTTATTATCTTTAGCATAGTTCCTGTTGAACATTATAATTGACTAACTTCACAGCATTTCGGTTTTCATCACCGTTCATATCTCATTCACTTTCCACTTGACATACATTTATTTAACATCTACTGAGGCCTTCTATATTGCAGTGTGTGCTGGGGAGGAAGAGGAACGAGATACTGACTGAGTCCTCTGGGGTCCACAGGCTGGAGGGAGAGATAGACAGACAGACACCGGCCACACAGCATGACTTCTCTGCGACTGAACTTCTATGGGAGCATTGAAGAGGGGGCCACGTCTTTTCTTTGGGAAGCTGGGGAAAGTTTCATAAAGATAATGCCACTTGAAAAGACTGTGGGGCATTAGCTCACGAGCAGGGGTAGTGCCTTGCAGAATGGAGGATTAACAGCAGAGAAATGTTGAGGCTTGAAAATGTAAGGTGCGTGGGAGAGGACTGAGAACTGGGTGACGCTAAGGCATGGGTGCAAGATCATTGGGAATGGACTGGGGGCTTCTCTTCAGGGCTGGTTAGCCACCCCCAGACAGTCACATTGTTTGTAAATAGGTATAGTTTTTCTTTGTTTGTTTTGGCCATGAGATGGGACATGCAGGGACTGAACCAGCGGCCCCTGCAGTGGAAGCTCAGAGTCTTAACCACCCAATCACCAGGGAAGTCCTGGTATGTTTTTTTTTTTTTTGGTTGTTGTTCTGTCTTTGTTTTCAGTTCTTATACTTTTTTTTTTTTCTTTTCTTACCTTTACCTGTTGGATTATCTGAGACTTCTAGCACAAGGATAGAGGACACCATGGTGGCACGGAGTGCTCCTATCTTAGTAGAAGTACCTTTGTGATTTCTCCATTATATATCTATGTATCTATCTATCTATCTATCTATATATATATATTTTTTGTGAGGCTTTGCCAGATTCTCTTTTAGGTGATGAAGATTCTTTGTTACTGCTTGATGATGAGTTTTCAATCATGCACAACTGTTGGATTTTATAAAGTATTTTAATATTTCCTCTGAATGGCTGCGGGCTCTTTCAATTAGGAAGAGCCTGCAGTTCTATAACAAATCCTTTCAAACTCAGTAGTTCTGAATAGCAATGATTTGTTTGCTCATAGACTGCAATTTGGCCGGGGAGCTAGTTTGGTCTCGGGCCACTCATGTCATCTGGCTGTTCTGTAGGCAGGAGATGGCTCAAGGTAACTTCACCCTCATTTCTGGCTATTAGCTAGGGCTGTCAGCCAGGGTGTCTCTGTTCTCCGCGTGGCCTTGCAAGGAAGACAGTCCAGCTTTTTGCATCATGGCATAGTCTTCCAGGACAAGCCCTAACGAGCCTATCAAGTCTCCGCTTGTGTTGCGTGTGTTTGTGCGTGGGTGTGCACACACACGCACAAACACCCTCTCAGTCACTCAATCGTGTTTGACTCTTTGTGACCCCATGGACTGTAACCTGCCAGGCTTCTCTGTCCCTGGGATTTCCCAGGCAAGAATACTGGAGCAGGTTGTCATTTCCTCCTCCAGCGGATATCCCCCACCCAGTGACCTAAGCCCTGTCTCCTGCATTGGCAGGCAGATTCTTTACCACCTGGGAAGTGCCCTGTTTATATTACTTTTCCTGATCTCCTGCTGGCCAAAGTCAGCCACATGACCAAGCCTGCAGCCAATGTGGGAGGAGCCCACACAAGAGTTTGTGTAACTGGTGGTGGAATTCCTTGTGGGCTTAAGGACAACGATCCATCACATGTAATATCTAGCTGTGGACTATAACAAAGGCCTTCGTGTCTCTACATATTCGAGTCCAATAGCTGCTTCATAACACACATTTCCACATGAGCTTCGTGATGATTGCCTCTCAGATGCCTCGTTGTCTATGGAGACACAGAATCACTTGGCTCCTAGGGTGAAGAATGTTATGTAACTTACTAACTCACTGAGTTTGGCTTAGCTACTGGATAAAACCCTAAAGCATGAATTTCCTCCCAAACAACCCTCATCCCTTCTTGCAAGCATGATGTGCCAGGCTTTAGCAATGCCTGTGCTGACTCCTTGCTACCAAGGCCAGGGCTTTGCCCAATCTTCTGCCTGGTTCCCTATTCCCTCCTGCAGCTCTCCTCTCTCCTCCTTCAGACAGACATGCTCTATTTCCTGAAGTTCCTAAAACCATCCTGTCATCAGCCACCTCTCCCCATCCCTCTCTCTAACCTCCAGCTCTGCCCTTTGTAATTCTGAGCATTCTCATTATAGATAAAGGTTATGAAGTGGAATGCTTCACCATCCTTCATCCCCAAGTGTGGTTGGCTTTATGTGCTATTCAGGAAGCCCCGGGTACTTTAGTGATGAACGGAGCAGAGGACAGTTATGAGCAACTGCGGAATAGTTAAAGTGACTGATGGAGAAATATGGGTGGTGTTTCAGTCTCCGGTCAGGTCACAGAGGAGAAAGGAAGGAGTAATTAAGATGGTTGGGTAATGTTTCTCGCAGAGGAGGCCTCTTCTGGCTGTAAGCAAGTCAGCAGGGACAGGGTCAGGAAAGGGAATGGGGTGATTCGGAGATGGCTCATTAACATAGAAATGAAGGAAGGGGTGAGACACTGAACATGCACAGGAGGAGGGAGCCGGTCAAGTGCTGCTACTGAGAACGTTACCGCCTGGAGGGAATCGTTTGAGATCCTTGTACTCAAATATGGAAGTAGAAGGTAAATGTGGGTTCTTTTTCTCCAGCTTCTTGTGTTGACTAATGCCATTTTCTTTATCATGTTTCTGCTGATGGAGGAGAGAAAATGAATGTCAGTTCAATGCTGATTTCATTTCAAATTAACTTTTGATTCATGGCACAAGCAAGCCTTATTTTTTTTCTTCTTCAAAGTTTCAAGCTAAGCCAACACTCCCTTGAGAAGCAACATGGGCCCTGTCTTCCATCCCTGTCCCAGCCAACTTCTCCTTCTTTCAGCTGAGTCAGAAAGAAATGGCAGGCTGGAATAATTTTGCCCCTTCCCATGCATGACCATAGGACTTCCCTGGTGGCTCAGACAGTAAAGCGTCTGCCTACGATGTGGGAAATATGGGTTCGATCCCTGGGTCAGGAAGACCCTCTGGAGAAGGAAATGGCAACCCACTCCAGTATTCTTGCTTGGAAAATCCTATGGATGGAGGAGCCTGGTAGGCTACAGTCTGACTCCCAAAGAGCGACTTAACTTTCACTTTTCACTTTTCACGCATGACCATTCTCCACGTCCAGCATCTCTGGAGCTGACTGGACTGAAGCAGGGAGTAGGGTGAAGGGGACTCACTTTCTTCTCACCTGTGTTGGCCTTGCTAAGATAATAACCTCCATGTATGGGGTTGCACAGGGTCAGATATGACTGAAGCGACTTAGCAGCAGCAGCAGCAGTGGGCCACATGACATCTGTATTAGAATTACCTGGGATAATTACCAGATCTTCCTGTTGGAGCTTCGGAACCTGAATTTCCTAGCAATCTCTGGAGGGGGTGTTTTTGTAAACTTCAAGTTTGAAAATCACTGCAACTGGTTCATGTAATTGTGAGGGCTGTCAGGTCTCAAATCTGTAGGGCATACAGCAGGCTGGAGATTGAGGTAAAAGTCTTGAGTTTGAAGGCTGGAAAGCAGGCAGAATTTCTACTTTGCAGTCTGGAGGCAAATTTCCTTCTTCTTTGAGAAACCTTAGCCTTTGTCTTTAAGGTCTTTCACTGATAGGATGAGGTCCATCCACATGATGAAATGTGATCTGTTTTATATAAAGTTCACTGATATTAATGTTGTTGTTGCTGTTCAGTCACTAAGTCGTGTCCAACTCTTTGCGACCCCATGGACTGCAGCATGCCCAGCTTCCCTGTCCTTCATTGTGTCTGGAGTTTGCTCAAACTGATGTCCATCAAGTCAGTGATGCCATCCCACCATCTCATTCTCTGTCGTCCCCTTCTCCTCCTGCCTTCAATCTTTCCCAGCATCAGGGTCTTTTCCAATGAGTCAGTTCTTCGCATCTGGTGTCCAAAATGTTGGAGCTTCAGCTTTAACATCAGTCCTTCCATTGAATATTCAGGACTGAGATCCTTTAGGATGGACTGGTTTGATCTCCTTGCAGTCCAAGGGACTCTCAAGAGTCTTTTCCAGCACCAAGTTCAAAAGCATCAATTCTTCAGTGCTCAGCCTTCTTTATGGTCCAACTCTTATATCTGCACATGACTTAGTGGAAAAACGATAGCTTTGACTGTATGGGCCTTTGTTGGCAAAGTGATGTCTCTGCATTTTCATATGCTGTCTAGTTTTGTCATAGCTTTTCTTCCAAGGAGTAAGCATAGTTTAATTTCAAGGCTGCAGTCATTGGCCATAGTGATTTTGGAGCCCACAAAAATAAAAATCTGTTACTGTTCTCACTTTTTTCTTCTCTATTTGCCATGAAGTGATGGGACTGCATGCCATGATCTTAGTTTTTTGAAAGTTGAGTTTTAAGCGGGTTTGTCACTCTCTTCTTTCACCCTTATCAAGAGGCTCGTTAGTTCCTCTTCCTTTTCTGCCATTAGAGTGGTATCATCTGCATGTCTGAGGTTGTTTATAATAATCACATCCAAAACATATCTCCACTGCACCATCTAGACTGCTATTTGACCAAACAGGACACCATAATCTAGCCAAGTTAACACATAAAATTAACCATCACAAGTGGTTTGTTTTTAATCATCTGTTTTTTTAATCCCCAGTGCCTTCCAAACCCAGGATAGAACAAAAAATGCTAAATACTAGAGAAGGGTTTAAAATGAAATCCAAACATGAAATCACTCTGCTGCCCACACTCTGGCCAGAGTGGGAGAGAAGAGCCAGAGAAGACTGGTTGTCGTGTCTCCAGAGGGGTGCATCGTGTCGGAATCTGGCATCTGTTGAAAGCTGCTGAGCACCAGGCTCCATTATGCTCCAGCGCAAGTCGAGTTTTCTCTCCTTTGGTGCCAGAAGCTGTGATGAGTTCAGCCCTCAGGTGAGGAAGCGAAAGCCAGTTTGGCTGGCCATTTGGAGGGTCTGAAGCTCTTGGTTCTGGTATCTGTTTGCACTTAGTGTTGTCAGAGATGAGCCCTTATGTTTTCTGAAAGTGGAATGGAGTTTCTGTGAATGCAGTCAAGGGATATACCTTTGTGTGTGTGCCACCTGGAATTGCACTTAGCAATTTTGCCACCCATTCTGACTAAACTCTTTATCTCTTCGTGGGAAGGTGATGGCTGGATGTGGCTCTTATGATTGCAGGCAGGAAACTTGTGTTTTTTCTTCTCTAAAATCATGTCTTGTTGTCTGAGCTGCAGGTTTAGATGCAAAATAAATTTGACTTTCTAAAAAGCTTTATTTTTCCCCCTTGCTATATGATAGCTGTGTGTTTAGGGCAAAGCTGTTGGAGGCTTTTTAAAAGCACAAGTGTGTGGTTTCATGCGTTTACAGATAGGAAACATGTGTGCTACTGCTGTTCTGAAGCCTGTGGGGCCATTTGTGAAGCCATGAGCTTCTTATTTATGAATAATCCCTTTTCTGTTGGCAGACTTTTCTTTGGGCCTTTCTTTTCCTTCCTAAGGGAGCAGAATGAGCAAAAGAAGGCAAATAAGAATGCACATCTCCATTATATGCTATCAAGCACATCATAGCTGTGACGTGGTGACCAGTGTGTACTAATGCTCCCATTTTATAGATGAGAAAACTGAGGGTTCAGTTCAGTTCAGTCACTCAGTCGTGTCTGACTCTTTGTGACCCCATGAATTGCAGCACACCAGGCCCCCCGTCCATCACCAACTCCCAGAGTTCACTCAAACTCACGTCCTTCGAGTCGGTGATGCCATCCAGCCATNGGAATAAGAAAATCTTCCTCAGTGATCATTGCAAAGAAATAGAGGAAAACAACAGAATGGGGAAAACTAAAGATCTTTTCAAGAAAATTAGAGATACCAATGGAACATTTCATGCAAAGATGGGCTCAATAAAGGGCAGAAATGGTACAGACCTAATAGAAGCAGAAGATATTAAGAAGAAGTGGCAAGAATACACAGAAGAACTGTACAAAAAAGATTTTCATGACCCAGATAATCAGGATGGTATGATCACTCACGTAGAGTCAGACATCCTGGAATGTGAAGTCAAGTGGGCCTTAGAAAGCATCGCTATGAACAAACTGAGGGTTGGAGAAGATAAATCACTTGCCTAAGGACTCACTTATATGCTTTTATACTTCTTAGAGGCTAATGCTGAGTTCTAGTTTCATTAAGAAAAAAATTGCATAACCCATGGGGGTGAAAAAGGTTTTGTCTCAGTTGACTACACTGGACCATTGGCCAGGGTTCCAGTAGGCTGTCTAATTTTGTGATGAGTCCTTTCTTTCTGCTCAGTCATCAGGATCCTCCTTGCCTGAATCATTTCAAGGGTGACCTGCATCATTGCTGGGTGGCTTGTATCAGGACCAAGAAGGGTCTGTTGTCTCTGGTTCATTCAAACTCCTGACATTTTTTCAGTGAATGGAATGCAAAACCAGATCATAAGAATTTCTTTAGTTTGGTGTGCAAAGGAAAAGCCTACCAGGATTGCTTAAATCAGATCCTCAGCTAATGGCCACGCCTAGAGACCGTTTCTTTGGGGAAGCAAGCTTTACAAATTCAATGTGCTTTCCTCTCACTGCGTAATAGAAAATTTGGAAAATATAAATAAAAGTATAATATTGCTCATAATTGCTTCCTTCAAACTACTGTCAGCATCTTGAAATTATGGCCTGTAGTGCTGAAACTGGCTGGGATCAGCCTGGGTGCCAACCAGGCACATTTATTCCCCATTTCATGTTCAAACACATAGTGACATCACATTGACAGCTTGAAATAGCATGGTGGGGATATTCATATCACAGTGATGGGCACAAACTACAAACCAAAGCTATTTTATTTTTTGCTGGCTAAATTTTTGTCAGGATTCACCTGGATATTGTCTTCCAGTCTTTTAAAAAGTTGTATATTTTAAACAGAGTGAAATTTATTTATTTTTTTTCATTTAACATAGCAACACAAGCATTTCCTTCTAGAATTAAAAAAACTTGTAAGCATCATTTTAAAAAATATAAGGAAAATTCTTTACTGAATAGATGTACTATGAATTATTTAATGGTTCAAATTCTTGGGCATATGTATTGCTTTCGATGATTAAAACTTGTGCTTCAGTGAGCATATTTATGTATTACGTATCAGGTACCAGAAATAGACTTGCTGGGTAAACTGACGGCAAATTCTTTGACTCCTGGTGAGTGGTGCCTTGTGCAAATAGCTTAGCAGTTTGAGTTTCTGTTTTTTTTTTCTTTTTTCCCCATTAGCTCTTGAGTTCTGTAAAATCAGTGACTTGTATTTTGCTTTGTATCTTTAGTATCCACTGCAGTGCTTGACTTATGGAAAACACTCAATAAATAGTTATCAACCAAAATAACACCTCATTTATGCCTAAAAGAGATGTACTGATTTTCAGTAGTGCCTGTAGTTTCACCAAACCCTGAGGACGTTGAGAAGATGAGTAAAGTCAACAAAAGATGTAGCCTATGTTAGGTGGTAAAAAATGTTATCTTGTTATTGCGCTAGTTTGTAAAATAGAAGTGCTCCAAGTGGAAAATACGAGCTTCTCTGGTGGCTCAGTGGTAAAGAATCTGCCTGCAATGCAGGAGCCACATGAGATGGTGGTTTGATCATGGGGTCAGGAAGACCCCTTGGAGGAGAGCATGGCCATCCACTCCAGGATTCTTGCCTGTGGACAGAGGAGTTTGGCAAGCTACAGTCCATAGGGTCATGAAGAGTCAGACATAACCTAAGTGACTTGTCACACACGCACGCCAAGCAGAAAGTATAGGAAAATAAAGCAGCCCAGGTGTCCTCTTGAATGCCTGGAGGAGGCTTCAGGTCTTGTAACACTGAAGGGCATGAACTGGAACCTACCCAGCTCCTTCGGGACGAACACTTCATGGATTTTCCGTGAACACTCCAGGATTCTTTCATTCCTTTTCCTCTAATCTTCAAAAGCATCCTTCCCTACCAGCTACCCCATCTCTAAAACCATCTTTCCCATCCAAGTAATGTGTGCCCAATGGCTGGGGAAGACACATCTCAAACACTTCGGGACCATAGTTTAGCAGCACCCTCTCAGCTTTCCTCCACTCTCGCTCATGGTCCATTAGGCTTCCTCTCAAACTTGAAGGAGTCTCCTCTTTATCTGATCTTTGAGATTTTCTCTATGTGAGCCTCTTTATATCTCCTTGGAGAGAATCCATCAGGTCGGAATTTGACTCCCAGCTTTGCTATTTACTAGTTGTTTGCCGTCTGTCAAGGGATTTCACTCTTTGGGTCTCAGTTTTGTGATCTGTAAAAATAGTTTCACATTTCTCACTTTATGTGAGAATCCTCAGCATGTACTAGGCATTCAGTGAAAGTTTTCACCATTATTTTTGTCTAAGAAATTTGGGTCATAATCACATTCTGATATATTTCAGTCTTAACAACCTGGAGTAGAAATTTCCCACCCTATCTTTACCTCCAAATTTAAGCCTCTCCTTCCTCCTACCTGACTCCCCCCATCCAGCCTGCCTTTGTAGCAATCAGATTTCAGCTTTGGTTTTTAGCTGTTTCTCTCATGTGACTTTAGCTTCTCAGTAAAGCCTGGTGCGGTAGTTTCAGCATTCTTTGGCATTGCTTTTCTTTGGGATTGGAATGAAAACTGACCTTTTCTAGTCCTGTGGCCACTNGTAAGCCAGAAAGAAAAACGCCAATACAGTATACTGACACATATATATCGAGTTCATCTTTGAATGTCTTATCTTCTTGCCTTTTCATACTGTTCATGGTGTTCTCAAGTCAAGAATACTGAAGTGGTTTGCCATTCCCTTCTCCAGCAGACAATGTTTTGTCAGAATTCTCCACCATGATCTGCCCATCTTCGGTGGCCCTACATGGCATGGTTCATAGTTTAATTGAATTAGACAAAGTTGTGATCCATGTGATCAGATTGGTTAGTTTTCTATGATTGTGGTTTTCAGTCTGTCAGCCTGTTCAGCGACCTTTCCACTGCCTACTATTTTGCTCAGTCTTCTCTGTCCTTGGAGAAGGGACAGTGCCACACAGGCTCCCAACCATATTCTGGTAAAGGCAATACTATGGAGACAGTGAAAAGTTCAGAGGTTGCCAGGTGCAGTCAAGGGAGTGGAGTGTGGGTCAGTGATATATTTACAGAATATAGAAGACTTTTAGAGAAGTACAACTACTCTGTGTGACCCTATAATGGTGGATACATGCCATAAATTTGTTGAAACTCAAAGAATGTGCAACACCAGGTGTGAAACTTAATGTAAACTCTGTACTTTGTGTGATGATTATGTGTCAATATAACTTCACAAATTAAAATTAAATGTACCACTCTGTTGGGACAATGCTGATAATGTAATAGGTTATGCATAAGTGTGAGAATGGAGTACATGGGAAATCTTTGTATCTTCCATTCAGTTTTGCTGAGCCTAACTAAAGTTGCTGTAAAAAGAAAAGTCTATTGAAAGAAAGTGGGGTGAGAAAAGGAGAAGGAGAGGGAAAGGGAGGGGAGAAGGGAGCCAGTGAGAACAAAATGAAGAAAGGAAGGAAGAGAGGAAAGAGGAAAATGAAAGAATGACCATGTGACACAGTAGTTGAGATCATGTGAACTGTGTCACATGGTCAACTCTCAGCCACTATATCTGTTTCCTGGGAGCTCATATAGCAATCTCAGAAAATACAGCCCTTTGGACTTGAACTTTGGTTCCAAGCTCTCGGTGCACCTGCATTCACTACCTTAGTTTGTGTAAGATTGACCTTTTATATTCACTTTTTACTTTATCTAGCTTTCGGTTCTGTGAACCTCAGTGAATCCTATTTTATCTCACTGGGTTTTCTTTTCTATTGACTAAAGGAGAAAAATTGTTTTTCTTCAGAAAATTTGTGTCTGTACATTACCTTTCTGACCGATGATGAGATGGTTGGATAACATCACCAACTCAATGAACATGAGCTTGAGCAAACTCCAGGTAATGGTGAAGGACAGGGAAGCCTGGTATGCTGCAGTCCATGGGGTCACAAAGGTACATGATTGAGTGACTGAACAACAATATTGCCTCTCTGTTATTATTTCTTATATGTGTCTTCTTTATGGCTTACCTAGAGCTTGAATTGACACTGCAGAGAATGAGGAAAATGAAAATAAAGAATTCATTTCAGTTCAGTTCAGTCTCTTAGTCGTGTCCGACTCTTTGCAACCCCATGAATCGCAGCACGCCAGGTCTCCCTATTCATCACCATATCCCAGAGTTCACTCAGAATCACATCCATCGAGTCAGTGATGCCATCCAGCCATCTCATCCTCCGTTGTCCCCTTCTCTTCCTGCCCCCAATCCCTCCCAGCATCAGAGTCTTTTCCAATGAGTCAACTCTTCACATGAGCTGGCCAGAGTACTGGAGTTTCAGCTTTAGCATCATTCCTTCCAAAGAAATCCCAGGGCTGATCTCCTTCAGAATGGACTGGTTGGATCTCCTTGCAGTCCAAGGGACTCTCAAGAGTCTTCTCCAACACCACAGTNTGGCATGCTGCAATTCATGGGGTCGCAAAGAGTCGGACACGACTGAGCGACTGGACTGAACTGAACTGAAAGCCTGATGCATCTGAGAGCAGGGAGTGGGTTTTACTCCTGCTCCTGAGGAACTTGAAATGTATTCACTGATTGAGTTGAGAAGTCTTTTTTTTTAAAGAGATGTGATACTCTCAAAATCATTTCATAATAACAATCTGATTCCAGCTTCCTGATCCCTTTGAACTCAGAATGAGGTTCTGGACCCATGGCCTTCTGCAAGGCTTAAGCTCAGTCATGCCTGGAAAATTCCATGGACACAGGAGCTTGGTGGGCTACAGTTCACAGGGTCACAAGGAGTTGGACATGACTGAGTGACTGAGTACACACATACAAGCTCGTTCGGCCTGGAACCAGGGACTCATCTCACCTTCATCAATGCTGCATCGCTGCCCTACTTATTAGCACTTCTTCTCTCTCCTATTTCTTGGTTCAGTTCAGTTCAGTTGCTCAGTCATGTCTGACTCTTTGTGACCCCATGAATCGCAGCACACCAGGCCTCCCTGTCCATCACCAACTCCTGGAGTTCACTCAGACTCACATCCACCGAGTCGTTGATGCCATCCAGCCATCTCATCCTCGGTTGTCCCCTTCTCCTCCTGCCCCCAATCCCTCCCAGCATCAGAGTCTTTTCCAATGAGTCAACTCTTCGCACGAGGTGGCCAAAGTACTGGAGTTTCAGCTTTAGCATCATTCCTTCCAAAGAACACCCAAGGCTGATCTCCTTTAGAATGGACTGGTTGGATCTCCTTGCAGTCCAAGGGACTCTCAAGAGTCTTCTCCAACACCACAGTTTTTGGTAGGGATTTGTATTTTTCATGCTGCTTAATTCAGTTTTCTCAATGATCTGGTAGATTAGTCTCATTTTTACTCAGGAAGAACTTGAGACTGGAGGCAACTAAATACTTGTCCAAGGTCACACAGGATGGAATGGGATGGGACTTAAAAGCCCTGTTTTTGTGGTCCCACAGCTTGCACTTTGCCTATCAAGGGTCTTCCTTAAATCCCAATTTCGTTATTTATAAAATGAGAGTAAAAATATTCCATGTATCACAGCAGATAGTTATGCATCAACTTGCAGGAGGCAGCCTACGCATGGTGAAGACAGTGTGTCTTTGATTCTAAGTGCTGGACAAAGCTGGATCAGAGCATTTGGGACAAAAGTGGCCGGAACACAGAAGTGTTGCTATTTGCAACTCAGTACTTTATATGTTCCTCTTGTGTGATCAGTGTTGGAGGGTGGGGCTGCTGGGGTGGAGACCAGGTGGGAAGTGACCCCAGGAGAACTAAGGGTGATACAAAAGTAAGTGAGGAAAGTTGGTAGAAGTCGGGTCACAGGCTGAGACTCCCTGGTCTCTGCTGGGGGCTGTGGGTAGGTGGGGGTATGAATGAAACTTTCTGTGTATTGAATTATATGTGCTTTGTCTGTAGTGATGTTAAAATTAACTGCTTAGTGTTAAGAGAATTACTAGTTGCATTAACTTGGGGCAAGTTTTTAAGCCAGTTTCTAGGGCTGAAAAAAAGCTTCTGATGGTGATGAAATCAAATAATATCTGTGAAGTATCTAGCACCACACATGACTTAGAGTAACCTTTCCGGAGCAGTGCTTAATGGGGATCCGTAATGCATTAACATCCTAAGTCAACCAGGGAGCCTTCCAGAACTTGTTAACGGAGCCAATCAGGAGCCATCTGAATGGAGACCAGTACAGGACTGGGATGCTGAAGCGTCCGGTGCAGTCTTTCTGGAATGGAGTCTGAACCACACTTATTTTTATCGAAGGACACAAGCGGGCTGGGGGTGCGGCCTTCGAAACATTCTCCAAGTGGCAAACCATCCACCAGGGGTAGCTCCACAAAACTTCCAAGGCCCTCACGTCTAGTTAAACTAATGAATTGCCAAGTCTGACACACTGGGCCTCCCAGGAGTACAATCTGTTCGCCTTGGGCTCCTCTTCTAAACCTCTTTTCGGTTTGGCTGACTTCTGTACTTGAAAAGGACGGAAATATTTGCAGCTCCAGCCAGCGCTGTCTTAAAACGTGAGTGTTAAACGTTCAGGTCTCGTGTCCTGCGTCGCTGGCTGGGTGGATGAGCTCCTTCTGTCAAGGGCGGTATTCATCCTCATCCTGGGCGGGGGTCGGGGGGAGGGATGGTTCCTGCCCAAACAACCCACAACAGAATTGCGCTCCCCCCGTCCTGGCGATGCTAGGCAGAACTGTTTCCCTCCATGTCTCGTTAAGCATATTCTCATCACGTGCACGACACGATTTGGAAGTGGCAAGCACTGACTATGGGTGCAGGGTCGGGGGGGAGGTGGGTGGAGCACACGGCTCTTGTCCCCTCTCAGTATATGAAATACACGCAGTGTTCCTGGGACTGGTTGCAAATCAGGGGAGGATACTCGCCAGGTCCCTGGGCGCCAGCTGGAGGCACAGAGTTATGGAGAGAGCCTGAAGTCCTCCTCCAGGGCGGACACCAGGCTTCATCAGTTTCCCAGCATGAGACACCCGTCGGCCCTTCTAGGGGGCACGGCTGCCCACAGGGACCAGGGCAGAGCGTCCACTTGGAGACTGACCGGAGAAGCTGCAAGAGCCCACTGTTCGAGTCAGCAGGCAGGGGTCGACCTCAGTGGGCACTGTCTGCAAGAGGTGGGGCCTGGGCTGCCAATCACTCCTCCTCTCCAATCAGATCGCCTTTGCGGAGATGGGCAGGATCGGTGCACAGCCTTGCAGGGTAAGAATAACTAAAGGGGATAACGTTTGTGATGCTGCGGTACAGGCACAGAAACAGGCGCCCAGCCAAAGTTCCTGTGCTTCCGCCCTCCCTCTCCCTTCTGATGGTTCCAGGTTTCTCACAGTCTCTGAGAACTGTATCTCAGGATGAGTGGCCATAGCACTGGGCTTTCAGACCGAATATCTGGGTTTTTGTGCAGGATTTGCCTCTTCCCAGCCTTCTCCTGTCCTTAAGGGAAACGCTCCTGAGAGGCAGTGCCATGCTCTTCCCCAGGATCCAGCCCCTGGTGTCACATTGCCTGTTTTGTATTTTTAAATTGGGGAGTGCAAGGAGATCCAACCAGTCCATCCTAAAGGAAATCAGTCCTGAATATTCATTGGAAGGACTGATGCTGAAGCTGAAACTCCAGTACTTTGGCCACCTGATGGGAAAAACTGACTCATTGGAAAAGACCCTGATGCTGGGAAAGATTGAAGGCAGGAGGAGAAGGGGATGACAGAGGATGAGATGGTTGGATGGCATCACCGACTAGATGAACGTGAGTTTGAGTATCTGGGAGTTGATGATGGACAGGGAGGCCTGGCATGCTACAGTCTATAGGGTCGCAAAGAATCAGACATGACTGAGGGGCTGAACTGAACTGATAGTTGCTTTAAGATGTGTTCTCTGCTGTTCAATTAAGTGAATTAATTATATGTATGCATGTGTCCCCTCCTTCTTGGCTTTCCTTTCACCCCTATCGCCTTCCTCTAGGTCATCACAGAGTGCCAAGCTGAGCTCCCTGCACTAACAGTGGGCTCCCATTAGCTATCTACGCGGCAGGGTGTATATGTTAATCTGGTGGTAGGGATGTAAATTGATAGAGTCACTATGGAGAACAGTATAGAGGTTCCTTAAAAAACTAAAAATAGAGCTACCATATGACCCAGCAATCCCACTACTGACCATATGCCCTGAAAAAAAAAAAAATCACAGTTCAAAAAAGACACTGCCTGTATTTTAAATCTAGCTCTCCATTGATAAGCAGGGCAAATTGCTTAACCTATCTCTATTGCAATTCCTATTATAAAAGGAGGATAAAAGTGGTTTCCTGCCTCCTTGGGTTGTGATGGGGATTAGAAGAGATTAACTTTTGTCAAATGCTTAGTGAATGAGTGCTTTATAAGGTTTACCTATTACTTCCTCATCTGCCAAATAAAATGGAAATAATACTATCAGCCTTTCACATGGATGGATATAAGGGGGTGGAATAAAGAGTGTGAAGACACCTTTGAAATCTGTACCACACACCCGTTGAGTCTTACTATATCACCCTCGAGCCTTCCTGGGGCTTCCCTGGTGGCGCCAATGGTGAAGAACATGCCTGCTAATGCAGGAGATGCAAGAGACCCAGGTTGGATCCCTGGGTTGGAAAGATCCCATGGAGAAGGGCATGGCAACCCACTCCAGTAGTCCTACTGGGAAATTCTATGGCCAGAAGGGCCTGGTGGGCTATAGTCCATAGGATCGCAAAGAGTTGGACACAACTAAAGTGACAGCGTGTTCACATGCCCTCTAGATCATAAAGGCATGGCGTGGGTACTGACTGTTTGTTGAACATGTTTTTAAAAAACTCAGCTTGGAACAGACATGGGCCTTTAAAGATCAGCAGAGGAGAAATATTCAGAAGAGAGGTGACTACATAATCTCATGGTGTGGATAAAGGGGTTCACTTTGTAGAGGATGACACCACTTCCTCTGAATCAGGAGAAAAGACAGAGGGGTGGGAGGAGCCACCTAGGAACAGTTTCAAAGATGGAGCAGGAATTTGAGGGTGTTTATTTCTGGTTGTTGCGGTTTTTGCAGTGAAGTATTTGAAAAGGTTATCTGCTGTGATTTGAAAAGGTTATTTGACAGGGGTGTGGAAAGAGCTGGAAGAGGCCAGAGAAGGTTTGTAACAACCAAGTGATGAAATGGTGGTTTGATGGGAGTGTATACTGGTAACAGAAGACCACGTTTTCCTGACTTTGACTCTGGTGATCTGGACACACTGTTAATTGTAAATTGATGGCTTAAGTCAAGGTTTTCCAAAGGAATCTCTGTCTGTCTGGGGGGAGGTTTATACATGGAAGAAAAACAGCGCAGGGTTTCATGAGATCTTTTTGGGAAACACTGTTGAACATAAAGAAATGATTTTATTTACTGTGGGATCTTTAGTGCCTTCAACATGTTAATTTGCATTATGACCCTCAGGAAAGACACGTAATGTGTCCCTTCTCTTTTATTTTGTCCCTTTTTAGACCATGGGGCTATTTTTCTAAGAAATTTTGAAGAACATTCTTAGGAAAACACTTTGGGAAATGCTGTCTCAAAGTGTTAGGCTCTTTGGGTTTGAACAGAGAATCTGGAAACCAACAGTTTCCAAGGCCAGAATGAAGGGTTTCTAATGGTGGGAGTTCTGGCATCCGTGCGGGATGGTGAGGGTGGTATTTGAGACAGGAAAGCATTCAAAGCAGATGCCTTGGCAGCCACCTACCGGGAGGAACAGTTCTGAGAACCTACTTTTCTGTTTCTTTTGTCAACCATGGAAAGAAGCCATGGTGGAGAAGTGAAAAAAAGTGTGCCTCTACCCCATGTGTCTGTTCCTCCTTTCAGAGTGGACGGTTGAGTGGATGTTGAGGGAGCCACTCACCCCAAGCAGGAACCCAAGATGCTTGTTTTCTAGCATCTTGGCAGAAGCTCTCTGAGAGTTTTCTAGGCCTTGTCCATCTTTTGTTGTTCAGTCACTAAGTCATATCTGACTCTTTGCAACCACATGGACTGCATGCAGCACATCAGGCTTTCTTGTTCTCCACTATCTCCCAGAGTTTGCTCAAACTCATGTCCATTGAGTCAGTGATGATGTTAACACCAGATGATGTCATCCAACCATCTCATACTCTTATCTCCTTCTTCCCCTATCCTCAATCTTTCCCACCATCAGGATGTTTTCTAATGAGTTGACTCTTCACATCAGGTGGCTAAAGGAGCTTCAGGAGATTCAACTTCAGTGTCAGTCCTTCCAATGAATGTTGAGGATTGATTTCCTTTAGAATTGACTGGTTGATCTCCTTGCTGTCCAAGGGACTCTCAAGAATCTTCTCCAGCACCACAATTACGAAAGCATCAATTCTTCAGTGATCATTCCATCTTTTAAGATACTCAAATAACCCTGGGGGATCTAAGCCAGGGGTGGGGAGATTTCCAAAGGTAGCATGGAAGCTGAGAAGAATTGCATAAAAGATGCCAAGCACAGAATTTCCAGAGAGAAACATAAGATTGTGATTAAGGCATGGAGGGCAATTCAGCCTGCTTGTCTGCACCCAGAGTTCTGGCTGACATCAGAGAAGCTGGTGTGTGTTAGCCTGGGCAGGGACCCTCTTGCTCAGGCTGTTTTCAAGCTGCTGATGGTCCTGGAGAGGTTGTGAGCTGGAGTTCCAGCTCAGTTCTCTCGTCCTGAGTTCTGCCCACAGTTAATTTGGTCCCCAGTGCTTTGCATGCAGCTATCATTCGGACCAGCTTTATGAGGATGATGGGGACAATCCCTGTGGTCCTATGTGAGATGATGGTATCCCGGGAAGGTCTTGGTGACTGAAGATAAGAAAAAGGAAAAGGAAGTGAATCTCTGGTGGAATGGTTCTCAAAGTACTGATGTTTTGTCAGGATCTGGTCAGGAGGGAAATGTGACAGAATTTAAAGAGGAAAGGAATCCAGCTTCTAGGATGAATTCTTGACTAAATTCCAGAAAATATTATTCTTTTTTTTTTTAATGTGGACCATTTAAAAAGTCTTGTTGAATGAAGGAAACTATAAGCAAAGTGAAAAGACAGCTTTCAGAATGGGAGAAAATAATAGCAAATCAAGCTACTGACAAAGAGTTAATCTCAAAAATATACAAGCAACTCCTGAAGCTCCATTTCAGAAAAATAAATGACCCAATCAAAAAATGGGCCAAAGAACTAAACAGACAGTTCTCCAAAGAAGACATACAGATGGCTAACAAACACATGAAAAGATTCTCAACATCACTCATTATCAGAGACATGCAAATCAAAACCACAATGAGGTACCATCTCATGCCTGGTCAGAATGGCTGCTATCCAAAAATCTACAAACAATAAATGCTGGAGAGGGTGTGGAGAAAAGGGAATCCTCTTATACTGTTGGTGGGAATGCAAACTAGTACAGCCACTATAGAGAACAGTGTGGAGATTCCTTAAAAAACTGGAAATACAACTGCCATATGACCCAGCAATCCCACTGCTGGGCATACACACTGAGGAAACCAGAAGTGAAAGAGACACGTGTACCCCAATGTTCATCACAGCACTGTTTATAATAGCCAGAACATAGAAACAACCTAGGTGTCCATCAGCAGACAGATGGATAAGAAAGCTGTGGTACATATATGCAGTGGAATATTACTCAGCCATTAAAAAGAATACATTTGAATCAGTTCTAATGAGGTGGATGAAACTGGAGCCTATTANAAAAAACTGGAAATACAACTGCCATATGACCCAGCAATCCCACTGCTGGGCATACACACTGAGGAAACCAGAAGTGAAAGAGACACGTGTACCCCAATGTTCATCACAGCACTGTTTATAATAGCCAGAACATAGAAACAACCTAGGTGTCCATCAGCAGACAGATGGATAAGAAAGCTGTGGTACATATATGCAGTGGAATATTACTCAGCCATTAAAAAGAATACATTTGAATCAGTTCTAATGAGGTGGATGAAACTGGAGCCTATTATACAGAGTGAAGTAAGCCAGAAAGAAAACACCAGTGCAGTATACTAACACATGTATATGGAATTTAGAAAGATGGTAACGATAACCCTGTATTCGCGAGACAGCAAAAGAGATACAGATGTATAGAACAGTCTTTTGTACTCTGTGGGAGAAGGCGAGGGTGGGATGATCTGAGAGAATAGCGATGAAACATGTATATTGTCACATGTGAAAAGATTGCCAGTCCAGGTTCGATGCATGTGACAGGGTGCTCAGGGCCGGTGCACTGGGATGACCCAGAGGGATGGGATGGGGAGGGAGGTGGGAGGGGGGTTCAGGAAAGGGGACACGTGTACACCCATGGCTGATTCATATCAATGTATGGCAAAAACCACTACAACATTGTAAAGTAATTAGCCTCCAACTAAAATAAATTAAAAAGAAAAAAGAAAAAAAGTCTTGTTGAATTTGTTACAATATTGTTTCTGTTTTATGTTTTGGTTTTCTGGCCTTGAGGCATGTGCTCCCTGACCAGGGATTGAACCCATACCCCACCTCCCCTACACACGTACACATATCAGAAGGCAAAGTCTTAACCATTGGACCTCCAGGAGTCCCAGAAAACATCATTCTTACTATAAATTGTATATGTATTTTGATAGGGCCCATGGGGGATACCCTCATCTCAGTAAATCTCAGAGTTGAGAGCAGGTCCAGGTGGACCTGTGGTGGCTCCACAGACTCCTCCTCGGCCTGGGAATCTAAACCTGAACTCCAGACTCTTCCCCAAGCTCATTTCTCAGCTCTGTGGGTCCATCTGCCCTCCTTCACCCATTTGCAGATCACCAGTTTTCACTTAATTGACAACTCCACATATGGAATTTTCTCTGCTCCACTTTCTGGTGTGACCTCTCACTTCTGTATGAACCCTGACTGATACAGGGCATTAGAGACTCAGAGTTTCTATATTTTATTCTATATACTCCCTTCATCCTTATTTCTGGAGACTTTTTTCCCTTTCTAGCCAAAGATACATTGTTTTACAATTGTTAGTGAGTGATCTTTCTTTTGGTTAGTTTAGCATGGTGTAGCATGTCCTCGGGTTTTGCTCATTCTTGTCCCTGGGCTGTTTGTTGCCTTTCTGGGGTTCCGTCACGAAGCCCGGGAGTTACCAGGCCTTTTCTGCTCAGAACTGTTGATATCTCTGCAGCTTTTCTCATCACTGGCTTTTTGATCGAGAACAAAAACATGTCAAATGTGGGAATCACCTCTCTTGGTTTCTCTTCTTTTCAGGCTTATTAGCCCCTGAAATCCTTGGTCCCTCAGTGGTCTTCCAATATCTTCAGATATATACACACACACATTTTTTTTTTTTTTTTTTTGGNCATGTCAAATGTGGGAATCACCTCTCTTGGTTTCTCTTCTTTTCAGGCTTATTAGCCCCTGAAATCCTTGGTCCCTCAGTGGTCTTCCAATATCTTCAGATATATACACACACACATTTTTTTTTTTTTTTTGGGTCTAGCTTTTTTTGTTGACTTGGAAAGAGGATTGTTTTGCTGGAAGTGGAAATCTGGAAATGTTCAAGTAGGAAAAAAGAATCAGTCCCTTTAAAAAACTGGTTGACTTAAGCATCTAACCCAAACAATAGACAGCGAGAAAGAAACATACATTATACACACACAGCTCTCAAAGCCCAAGGGAGGAGCACAGAGCTCAGGGAATGAAGAGATGTCATGGTTATTAAGAGCTGACAAAGGATGAGAGAGTCAAATTCATTGAGTGGTCAATGCTGTGGCACTGGCTTGTTTGGACTGAGTTGAGGACATGGGAACTGGTCTTCTTTCATGAGAAGGACACCAGGCTAATTGTCTTGCCACCACTGTGTCAAGGCCTGGAAAAACTACGGTATACACAAGAATCAAGAAGCCCTCTGACACCAGGGCAAATATGAGAGAATCCCTGGTAAGGGAAACCTAATTAAATTTAGTCAATATTTAATTTTAAAAGTTTTTTTTTTTTTTTTTAACAAGATGGTTACTTGTATCTGTGTGGTTATATCTCTTTGCATACTGTTCTATACTATGTTTTAAGTTTGTCATAATTTTCAGTTATTTTGTTGCAGGGCCTGAAACATGGTAAACCTTTAGGGGTGCTGAGGGAAGGGACCCCAGTGAGCTTAACTGGTGGTTGGTGAGCTGTCTCCCTAGTTCAGGTATGAGAAAACTAGTCCACTGGTTCTTTCGCCCTTTAGGAAGCATTCTGTTTTATGGAAAGTGCTGGAAATGTGACATAATACTTCAGGATAGGTTAATCAGTTCTCTTGCTTTCCCTGGTGACTCAGTGGTAAAGAATCTACCTGCCAATGCAGGAGATGCAAGTTTGATCCCTGGGTCAGGAAGATCCCCAGGAGAAGGAAATGGCAACCCACACCAGTATTCTTGCCTGGGAAATCCCATGGACAGAGGAGCCTGGTGGGGTACAGTCCATGGGGTTGCAAAAAACTGACACGACTTAGGGACTAACCAGCAACAACAACAATCAGCTCTCTGGATCTGGCCTTGTCCCTGAGGACAAACTGCAAGGAGTGATGGACTCAGTGAACCTGGGTTAGAGCGCGGATTGGCCACCAGCTGGCTCTGAGACGTGGCAGGGTTATTGAATCCCTGCGTGCCTCAGTTTCCTTACCTCGCTGCCTACCTTACAGGCCTGCTATGAACAACAGATGAGCCGATGTGCACAAAGCGCTCTTCCCAGTGTCAACGCGCACTCTTGACTTGGGCTGGGCTGGGTCGTTGCTGCAGCGCGTGCGCTTCTCCTGCTGTAGTGCACAGTCTCAGCTGCCCCACGGCATGTGGGATCTTAGTCCCCCCCGCCCGCCGATCAGGGATCAAACCCAAGTGCCCTACATTGGAAGTTGGATTCTTAACCACTGGACTACTGTAAACTCTTAATAAACTTAATTCTCCACCTTTGCCTCTTTCCCATGGAGAACGTAAGTCAGCAAAATCTGATTGTTCAGGAGGTTCTGTTTTCCCATTGGTGAAGGCAGGGCTGACTCAGTCACATCTACAAAGTCTCTGAAGGGAGTCAGACCGGACTTCAGCATGGCCACGCACCTGGGCAGAGCCAGCAGAGAACAAAGAATCACCCCCCAAGCAGAGTCAGCAAAGAACAAAGGATGAACGTAGAGGCCGTTCTGCTCCTGTGGCCTGATTAGCAATGGGACTGACCTCAGGAACAATCTGGAAGGGACCCCTTCTGTGTAGGTTCTTCTCTAATGCCTTCTGGCCCCTCTGCTGTCCCCAGCACCTCAAAGTGGCGCCTAAGACATGATACAGGGATGGGGGAAAAGGAGAAAGTGGTGATTCCTGACGAACTTTCTGCCTTTCCTGTTTTTTATTTCATATGGTTGTATAATCATACTAATAGCTAAAGCTCCCCACTTTCTTTCTATGTGTCAGGCAGTGTTTTGCATATATTAGCTGACTTTTGTCTTCAGTCACATGGCTTTCAAGTGTCAGAATGAAGATTCATCGCCAGGCAGTCTGGTTCCAGCCTCCCCCTGTGCTCAGTTGCCTCTTTGTATGCAAATTTGCTTTGCCTTCCCCATTGTTCCACTTGAACTGCAGTGAACGTGCCCCACAAGGAATTCATGCTCTAGCCTCCCAGATTGGCTCCTGTGACATTTAGGGGTGCAGGCTCTTTGCATTCATCCATGAGGGCTGGAAACCCAAGAGTTGTTCTTGGTCCCTGCAGGTCACCCCGGCCTCACATTTAAACAGTTGCTGATCTGTATCAATCCGATCTTTCCTGTCTGTCCCCAGTCCTCCACCCTGTAAACAGCATCTTTCCTTTCTTTTTCATCCTCTGCCTGCGCTGCTGGATTAGTTGGCAGCCTCCCAGGGGGCTTCCAGGCTCCAAATCTCCCAGCTTTGACATGTTCTCAGTTTACAGAAAAAACAGAGAAAATGCTGGTCTCTTCTTGTCCAGCCTCTGACGGCTCCCTATGGCCCTAGGAAGGCAGGAGAACTTGAAGGATGTGGCTCCAGAGTTAGCTGTCTGGGATATGAATCTCAATGTCACCATGTAAGACATTTCTCAGGCTCTTGACTTTTTAGCTTTCCCATGATTTCCCATGGGTTTGAGGAGAACCAGAAAATCTGTTTCGTGGGTGTCATGAAGTTTAGTTCAGATAATGTGTGTGAGGCAGCTGGCACCAGGCAGGGTAAGAACTTGGCAATTGTTACCCATTTTTATTATTATACTATGGGCTTCCCTTGTGGCTCAGCTGGTAAAGAATCACCTGCAATGAGGGGGACCTGGGTTCGATCCCTGGGTCAGGAAGATCCCCTGGAGAAGGGAAAGGCTACCCACTCCAGTATTCTGGCCTGGAGAATTCCATGGACAGTGTAGTCCATGGGGTCACAAAGAGTCGGACATGACTGAGCAGCTTTCACTTTCATAAAGTTCAAAACCCTTAGCTTGCCTTATAGATTCCTCTAAATAGATGATATTTCAATCTAATTTCTAGAATACCTTATACATTTTCCATGCTTTAGTGATCCTAAACATCATTATTCCAAGATCATCAATATTTGGACTGTCTACTTTTTTCAAATATTTATATATATATTTATTGAAGTATAGTTGATTTATAATATTGTGTTCATTTCATGTGTACAGGGCAGTGATTCAGTGATATACATATGTGTGCATATATGTGTGTGTGTATATATATATATATATATATATATATATATGCCCCTTTTCAGATTCTTTTCCCTTGTAGGTTATTACAGCCTTTTAAAAAGATTTTTCTTTTTTCCCATTTCATACTCTGGCAGTAAACTGTATTGCAGGAAACAAGTGTGATAGATGAAGGATCCAGGTGTCCTGAGGGACTCTGAGGTGATTCAGTAGTTTTTGAAAGTAGGGTAAGACTGGGGTTCATGCGTGCATGTCCCTTTCCTTCATTCCTTCGTCTTTCCCCCTGGAAAATGGCCTGGAGGTGAGGAAGAGCTCAATATGGGTGTGGACTGATGGGAAATGGACACAGCTAGAAGTAGATATATTTAATCAGAGACAAGAAGCTCTTCAGCTGTTCAGGAAAATACAGATGGCCAATGTTTATTGCTTATTATATGCCAGGCCCTGTGCTAAATGCTTTACATATATTATTTGTCTTAATCTTCAAAACAAACTGGTGGCATATTACTGTTATTATCTCTATTTTACACATGAGGAGACTGAGATGTAGGGAGATGAAGTTACTTGTCAAGGTTTGAATGCATGCTATCCATTGCCAAAGTCAGTTATTTATTATCTTTGAAATATCAGCCCTTCAAAACTCTCCTGCACAAAGGCGATCCTCCAGATAAGTTGTTTTTGAACTTCTTGACCTTCATCTGCAGTAAGAAGCACATTTTTATGTCATGGAAACGACACAGGCCATCACGCCTACCCTGCACAGACAAACACACATGCATGCGCACACACACAGGACAACACACACACACACAGGTATGCTCAAACACATATTTCTATACCCCCATAGAAAAATTTAAAACAGACACAAACATTTCACAAAACTATAGTTGCTCTTTCTAATGTTTTTATTCAACTTATATTTTATTAAACATATATGCTAATACAAAAGATACAAAAATGCTAATTTGTAAGCCTCCAGTTTTGTAGGTGGTGCCTTTCTCTTTGAAAAACCAGTGAATTATAAGACTTTTAGCTGTTTTGCAAGACATTGGATCCTGTTGTTTCTGCATTTCTTAGAAATTTTGTCTGATTAATAATCATTCCAAGAGATGCCTGCTAATCATGTGAGATTTAAACATTCAACATTACTTGATTATAATATCTTAGGATTTTGTGTTGTAGATATTGTTAAAAATGTATTTTATAAAGTTTTTTTGGTGTTTTGTAACAGGAGAATATGTTTTATTTCTCTTACTTAGAAGAAGAAATTGCATTACAGCACAGTGATCATTTCCATATGTATTTTTACAGTTGCTTGGCTGGGTTAAAAATTTATTCTTTAAGTTACAAGGGCATTGTATTCAAATGAAAGGAACAGTCATAATAATATTAATTGGAAGAGCAATAACGCTTTGGTTTCCATGCAAATGAGCATAATTGAAATAGAATTGCATTTTTTGCAAATGGATTTTGAAACTTTGGTGGAGAAACTTGGAAGATAAACATTCTCAAAGCTAAAGCAAAATGCAATCTGTATATGTAAATGAGATCAATTAATTTTAGCAGGCAAATGAGAAAATCAATGATTTTCAAAATCTAGTAATTTGGTAACCATTAGTTTCATTAGTCTTTCTGTTTTAAACTTAATTATTCAAATATAGAACCAGATTGAAGTATAATTTATGGAGAACTCATCCTTAAGTTAATTACATGCAAGCCTTCCCTCCTACAACTGGAAGAACTGAGGATAAAATTGTAAATAGTTAGTGCAGGGCGTGGAGTCCTTCAGTGTGGCTTGTTCGGGTTCAGCTTGGGAGACCACGTGGCGTAAGGGCACAACAGCTTTGACTGAGACCAGGGTTTGAATCTCAACTTTAACTCTGCCTAGCTACAGGCTCTTAGGCAACTTAGCATCTGAAGAGCCTCAATTTTTTCATCTATTAAATTAGGAAATTATACCTACACTGCAGAGCAGTGCTGAGCTTAGTCGCTCAGTTGTGTCCTACTCTTTATGACCCCATGGGCTGCAGCCCGCTAAGCTCCTCTGTCCATGGGGATTCTCCAAGCAAGAATACTGTAGTGGGTTGCTATGGCCTCCTCCAAGTGATCTTCCCAACCCAGGGATTGAACCCAGGTCTCCTGCATTACAGGTGGCTTCTTTACCAACTGAACCACCAGGGAAGCCCGGGAATACTGGAGTGGGTTGCTGTGCCCTCTTCCAGGGGATCTTACTTACCCAGGGATCGAAACAGGGTCTCCTGCATTGCAGATGGGTTTTTAACCAGCTGAGCTAGGTAGTGAAGAAAAAACGGGGAAATGTATGTGTAAACCTTTAGCACAGCTCCAGGCACAGGGCAAATGCTTATTGCAAGCAGCATCCCATCTCCCTTCCCTCCTCCCCTCCCTCTGGCATCCCCTCCCTCATCTCAAGTTTTTGCGCTTATGTTGAGAAAATGCTGTTTCTGGAATCGCTTTTAAATAAGAGTGTGTGATCTGGCTGGTCTTTCCCCGTTAGTTGGTTGTCATTTAACTTGATCATATTCTGTGAATCTTTTGCTGTATCACTTCCATCCAGAACCCAAGATGGGTTTTAGAAGCTCACACATTGGAAGTATTGAAAAAAACCAAAACAGCAGATGAAATAGAGAAGAGTTCATGAAGTTGGTTTTCTGTTTTTATTTCCTCATTGTGGTGACTGGTGCTTCTGATCTCTTGCATATCCTCCTCTTAGCAAAGGTTCTCATTACAGTCATGGTCGGAAAGCTCTCTCCTGTATCCTCACCTGATGGCTCTGTGAGACAACTGGAGCATGTATTTTTGTCGATGTTACATTTGTTGCTGTTTAGTCGCTAAGTCATGTCTGACACTTTTCTGACCCCATGGACTGTAGTCCACAAGGTTCCTCTGACTGTGGGATTTCCCAAGCAGAAATACTAGAGTGGGTTGCCATTTCTTTCTCCAGGGGATCTTCCCAACCCAGGGATTGAACCCACATCTCCTGCATTGCAGGTGGATTCTTTACCACTCAGCCACCTGGGAAGCTCCTGTTGACATTATAGAGATGAGAGAATTTGAGGCTCAGAAAAACTGAGTGGACTGTGCAGTGTCACAGATGGAGGTCCAAACTGAAGTCGGTCAGCTTCCAAGTTTTGAATCAAGGCTTCTTCTACCATGTGGATGCAGCCCATGGACCACAGGTGAGCCTTGATGAAAAGCGTACATTTCACTGCAGACCCTACTCAACTGTGGGAAAGAGGCAAATGGGAATTGGTCTGATATGGGTTGGATTTTCTTTCTCAAAATCTATCAGGCAGGTCAGCAAATGGAAGATCGTGAAGCTGCAGAGAATCATCTGACCCAGAGGGGGAAAAATCACTGGGAGTGAGAGGAGTTAGGAATGGATGTACATTTCCCTACTTCCTACAGGAGGTCTTTCCTGGGATGCCCACCCTGACCTTTGCCTGTGTGTTTCCTGACAGTGAACTCTCTAGGCTCTCTTCCCTTCCTTCCCTGGCCCCTGCAACCTCTCGTTGGCTTGTGTTTCTCCACCTCCATTCTCCTTCCATCCTCCCATCATCTAGCCTGGACCTCTCTTAAGGTCATCTTTGACTTCTCCATCTTTTTGGCAGACAACTGGCCCTGTCTCTCAACAATGCCCTTCCTGCCTCCATTGCCATATGGCATGTCAACATCCCCTGTTTCTCCATCCTGATTTCACTGTCCTAGTTCAGGCTGTTGATAATTCTTCCCTGGGCTCTTACTCTAGTGTCTATTGACTTCTGCTTCCTGTCTCTGGTCTCTGCTGCTGCGAGGCATTCAGTATATTTTGCCACATTAGGTATCCCAAGAAAAGACTCTGATCCTGGCACTCCTTTTGCAAAACTCCGAGTTGCCTCTTTTCTTATTGGTTTCAGGATATTGCAATGATGCTAAGCTCTCTTTCTAAGCCATTTTCTGGGGCTTCACAAACCCTGTAACTTATTCTGCCCTCTGAGGTTACACTCATGTAAGTATCAGTCTTTTCTGAGAGCTCTGAGGACAGTCCTATTCATCTCCATGTCTCTAGTGCACAACACAATACCTGGAATGGAGCTGTTGATGAGAGAATACTTGTTAAGTGAATCACCGGTAGACCTGACCTTGCCATAACTATGTCTCAGAATTTTCAGAGTTTAAAATCATTTTTCATTTTTTTGTGGAGCATTTTTTTGGAGGAAATACATAATTTATAATAAAGACAATAAACAGTGTATGTGAAGATTAGTTAGTGATAATAAATTGGAAACCAGCTACCCAGATTAAGAGACAGGACATGACCAGGAGCTTAGAAATCCTCTGTCTGCCCTTTTGAGTTCTTCTGTTTACTTTCAGCTCTGCCACCTTGAAAGGAAATAGCAATCCTGAACCTTGTGTTAATCAGTCTCTTGTTTTTCTTAGATTAGAAATGGTTTTCCTGCTTTTCTGTTTTTGAACTTTAAATGATCTGATTGATTTTGTTTGCATTAGTCTGTGACCCCCCTTTTTCATGCAACATTATTATTTAGATTTATAGCATGAATATAGATTAATTCATGTTGGTGAATGAGGCTGTGGTTCATTCATTTTTCTCCTCTGTAATATCCCAGTGCATTCTGTTTACTTATCCATGCTAATGTTCTAGTATTGATTTATACTATTCTAGTATAGCATTTGAGTTATTTCCAGTTTCTTGAAATAATGAGTAATGTTTCTATAAATATTTTTACAGAAACAAATGGGCAAGAGGTTCTCCAGAGTATATAACTTGGAATGAATTTCTGAGTTGCAGTTTATATCCATGATTAACTGATTTAGTTTAGACCAAACTCTTTTCTAAAGTGGGGGGACCAACTTCTGTTTCTGTCACTGGTGATGAGAGTTTCCATGTCCCACTATGCCTATACTAAAAAAGTTTAAATTTAATGACATAGATTTATATATTAAGAACATAGTTAAAGGTACAGATTAAAATAAAAGTAAGTTACAGGAAAGAAGTAATAAAGATTAGAGAAGAAATAAATGAAATAGATATCAGGAAAGCCTAGAGAAAATTAACTTAGTCAAAATTTGGTTATTTGAAAAGATGAACAAAATTGACAAACCCTGAGTAAGGCTAGTCAAGAAAAAAAGAAAATGCATTATAAACATTAGGACTGAAAGAGAAGAAATCACTGCACATTTTAGGGAATATTAAAAAGAACTGTATGCCAATAAAGTTAATAACTTAGATTCTTTAGAAAATACAACTTACCAAGTGAATTGAAGAAGAAACAAAATGTCTGAATGGTCATATCTATCTCCTGATCTATCTATCTCACAGGGAAAATCTTCCTACAGATACCAAAACCAAAAACATTATAAGAAAAGTATCTACACACCAATGCTTCTCATCAATATAGCTGTAAAAACTTCAACAAAATATCAGCAAACCACAAGCAGTCATGCGCTAGAAGAATTATACAACCAAAACCCTCATAAATACAGCCAACTGATCTTTGACAAAACAGCAAGGGCAATAACAATGGAGCCATGGTATATTTTTACTGAATGGTGCTGGAAAAGCTGGACATCTACATATAAAAAAAGAATCTAGACACAGAGCCTACATTTTTCACAAACATTGACTCAAAATGGGTCACAGACTTAAATGTAAAATGCGAAACAATCAAACTGCTAGAAGACAACATAGAAATTTTATATGATCTAGGGTTTGGCAATGACTTGCTGTATATAACACAAAAGCATGATCTGTGAAAGAATTGATAACCTGGTCTTCATTAAGTTTAAAAGTGTCTTCTCTGTGAAAGACACTGTCAAAGAATAAAAGCACAAACCACAGATGGAGAGAAAATACTTGAGAAAGACATATCTGATAAAGGACTCTTACCTATGATATACAAAGAACTCTTAAAACTCAACAATAAGAAGGCAAACAGCATGGGCCAAAGATGTTAACAAAGATCTCCCCAGAGATGATATACAGGTGGCAAATAAGCCGATGAAAAAATGTTCCACATCCTATACCCAGGGAAATGCAAATGAAAACAAGCACGATCTCCCACAACCCACCTGTTGGGACGACCACAATCAAACACATGACACCACAGCAGGTGAGGATGTGGAGAGATGGGAACTTTAATTTGTTGCTGGTGGGATGCAAAATGATACAGTCATTTTGGAAGACTAGTTGGCAGTTTCTCACAAAACTAAACATATTTTTATCACACAATCCAGCAACCGTGCTCTTCAGTATTTACTAAAAGGAGTTAAAAACTTAGGTCAATACAAAATCAAGCATGTGGATGTTTTTAGTAGTGTTTTTTATAATTGCCAAAACTTGGAAGCAACCAAGATGGCCTTCTTTAGTGAATGGGTAAACTATGGTACACCCAGATAATGGAAGATTATTCAGAGCTGAAAAGAAATGAGCTATCAAGCTATGAAAATACACGAAGAAACTTAAATGCATATTACTAAGAGAAGAAGCCAATGTGAAAAGTTTCCATATTGATACTATATGATTAAATGTATGACATTTTCAGTTCAGTTCACTTCAGTCATTCAGTCGTGTCTGACTCTTTGTGACCCCACGAATCGTAGCACGCCAGGCCTCCCTGTCCATCACCAACTACCGGAGTTCACTCAAACTCATGTCCATCGAGTCAGTGATGCCATCCAGCCATTTCATCCTCTATCATCCCCTTCTCCTCCTGCCCCCAATCCCTCCCAGCATCAGGGTCTTTTCCAATGAGTCAACTCTTCGCATGAGGTGGCCAAAGTACTGGAGTTTCAGCTTTAACATCATTCCTTCCAAAGAACACCCAGGGCTGATCTGCTTTAGAATGGACTGGTTGGATCTCCTTGCAGTCCAAGGGACTCTCAAGAGTCTTCTCCAATACCACACTTCAAAAGCATCAATTCTTTGGTGCTCAGCTTTCTTCACAGTCCAACTCTCACATCCATACATGACCACTGGAAAAACCATAGCCTTGACTAGATGGACCTTTGTTGACAAAGTAATGTCTCTGCTTTTGAATATGCTATCTAGGTTGGTCATAACTTTCCTTCCAAGGAGTAAGCATCTTTTAATTTCATGGCTACAGTCACCATCTGGAGTGATTCCAGCTACTGTTTCCACTGTTTCCCCATCTATTTGCCATGAGGAGACGGGACTGGATGCCGTGATCTTAGTTTTCTGATGTTGAACTTTAAGCCAACTTTTTCACTCTCCTCTTTCACTTTCATCCAGAGGCTCTTAATTCTTCTTCACTTTCTGCCATAAGGGTGGTGTAATCTGCATATCTGAGGTGATTGATGTTTCTCCCAGCAATCTTGATTCCAGCTTGTGCTTCTTCCAGCC
>SJYV01008431.1:379407-563647 GCA_006410875.1 Neotragus pygmaeus | reverse complement strand
CCGTCCATAGTTCATCAGGCACTCTATCTATCAGATCTAGTCCCTTAAATCTATTTCTCACTTCCACTGTATAATCATAAGGGATTTGATTTCGGTCATACCTGAATGGTCTAGTGGTTTTCCCTACTTTTTTCAATTTAAATCTGAATTTGGCGATAAGGTGTTCATGATCTGAGCCACAGTCAGCTCCCGGTCTTATTTTTCTGACTATATAGAGCTTTTCCATCTTTGGCTGCAAAGAATATAATCAATCTGATTTCGGTGTTGACCATCTGGTGATGTCCATGTGTAGAGTCTTCTCTTGTGTTGCTGGAAGAGGGTGTTTGCTATGACCAATGCATTTTTTTGGCAAAACTCTATTAGTCTTTGCCCTGCTTCATTCTGTATTCCAAGGCCAAATTTGCCTATTATTACAGGAGTTTCTTGACTTCCTACTTTTGCATTCCAGTCCCCTATAATGAAAAGGACATCTTTTTGGGGTGTTAGTTCTAGAAGTTCTTGTAGGTCTTCGTAGAACCGTCCAAGTTCAGCTTCTTCAGTGTTACTGGTTGGGGTATAGACTTGGATTACTGTGCTATTGAATGGTTTGCCTTGGGAAATGAACAGAGATCATTCTGTCATTTTTGAGATTGCATCCAAGTATGGAGAAGGCAATGGCACCCCACTCCAGTACTCTTGCCTGGAAAATCCCATGGACCGAGGAACCTGGTGGGCTGCAGTCCATGGGGTCACTAAGATTTGGACACGACTGAGTGACTTCATTTTCACTTCTCACTTTCATGCATTGGAGAAGGAAATGGGAACCCACTCCAGTGTTCTTGCCTGGAGAATCCCAGGGACAGGGGAGCCTGGTGGGCTACCATCTATGGGGTCGCACAGAGTCGGACACAGCTGAAGTGACTTAGCAGTAGCAGCAGCAACTGCATTTCAGACTCTTTTGTTGACCATGATGGATACTCCGTTTTTTTAAGGGATTCCTGCCCGCAGTAGTAGATATAATTGTCTGACATTTTAGAAAGGCAAAATCATGGAGACAGTAACAAGATCATTTGTTATTAAGGATTGGGGGCAGAGAAGCATGAGTAGGCAGAACGCAGAGGATTTTTAGGGGACTGAGAATAATCTGTATGGTACGCTAATGGTGGATATCTGTCATTCGACCTTTGTTCAAACCCAAGAATATACAACACAAAGAGTGACTCTAATGCAAACTATGTTCTTTAGGTGATTGCTTACTGAAAAATGCTTGTCAGAACTTTTCAAACTATGCATGCAAATTTGTGGAATTTGTTGCATGTAAATTATACTTTAAGAAGAGGATATTGTTTCCAATTAAAAATTGAAACCATATCTCAGGGAACACCATAATAAATAATGGTTTAATATCTAAAGATCAAAATGAGAAAGACAAACCAAACAGGAAAAAAAAATTGGACAAGAGATGGAGCAAACATTTCAGAGAAAAGGAAATAGGAAATGGCCCATAAACATATGCAAAGATGTTCTTTCTTGTGTGAAATCAGAGAAATGCAGATTAAGATGACAGATACCATTTCATCCCTAAAAGATTGGCAGAATTTATGTACTGAAGAAGGGTAGAGAAAACAGAACTTGACAGAGTGCTGGGGGAAGTGTGAGATGTGCGTGAACATGTTAGACAAATGGACATCATCTCTTTTCAGATGAAGCAAGGCAATACATCTGACTCAGCAGTTCCTCTCAGGTATAGACACTGAATGCATTCCTGTTTGTGTGCACCAGGAGAGTTGCAAAGATGTGTTCTAAGTGGCATTGCTTGGAATAGCAAAAAGATGGAAACATCCTAGATATTTATTAAGAGGAGAATGCATGAATAAATTGTGGTCATTCCTCTGTTGGAACACTATACTTTGGCAAAATGAATTAACCATGCTTTGATGCATCAACCACAGTGAATCTTCAAAGAACTTGAAATCGAATGATAGAAGTCAGTTTCTAAAGAACTTGAAGAGTCCTCGAGAATACAAAACCTTACCAGGTTTATAAATAGTTATTATTTAGTTACACTCTTGTGAAAGCTATTTCTTTGTGGCTCAGATGGTAAGGAATGTGCCTGCAGTGCAGGAGACCTGGGTTCAATCCCTGGGTCGGGAAGATCCTCTGGAGAAGGGAATGGTTACCCTTTCCAGTATTCTTGCCTGGGAAATCCCATGGACAGAGGAGCCTGGGAGGTTACAGTACATGGGATCACAAAGAATTGAACACGACTGAGAAAATAAAACTTGTGAAAGCAAGGCACTAATAAACTCAAAATTCAATATTGTGTGCTTCCTTGGTGGATCAGATGGTAAAGAATCCACCTGCAATGCGGGATACCTGGGTTTGTTTCCTGGGTTGGGAAGATCCCTTGGAGAAGGGAATGACTGTCCATTCCAGTATTCTTGCCTGGAGAATTCCATGTATAGAGGAACCTGGCAGACGGCAGTCCATGGGGTTGGACACGACTGAGTGACCTTCACTTTCACTTAGGGAAAGAGAGAGAGGAGCTAAAGGGAATTTTAAGGATCCATTTCTTCACTTGGATCCTGGATATATTTATTTTATAATCCTGTGTACTGTGTCACTGCATTTCCTGTGTTTTTGTGTATATGATATTTTCATGAGAAATAATTTAAAAGGACTTTTTAAAGGTCTTAGAAATATATACAGAGCACTTGACCTAGTATCCTATGTGTGGCAGTGCAAACCCATCACAAGTTAAAGCCTGTGCTGAGCCGAGGTGGAGCCTTCAACCACAGGCTGGAGCCCTTCATTCGTGATGCAGGCAGCCATGCAGAGTTTGGGCAGCAAGGGTTGGATCCAGGCAGCTGCAGCTCTAGCCTCTGGGTGGGGGCTGCCAGGGGTGAGGCTCTGCCAGCGGAATCTAGAGACCTAGGAGGGTCATAGAGCAACAGCCCTGGTGAGCAACCTGAACCAAGCCCAGGGCCTGCCTTTCTTTTCCCGGTTCTGGCACCACCCAGGGCAGAGGGAGGGACCACAGAAGATGACTGCAGATGGCTTTCTGGCCAGTCTCGGCAAACGAGGAGCTTACATAGGACTTCAACTGATACTGAGAATATGATGCTGTATTGCACAGTGGGAGTGCATGTGTGCATGCTCGGTCACTCAGTCCTGTCTGACCCCATGCACTGTGGCCCTCCTGGCTCCCCTTTCTATGGAATTTTCCAGGCAAGAATACTGGAGTGAGTTGCCCTTTCCTACTCTAGGGACCATGAGAATAATGAATTATTAATCCCTATCCAACACCAGGGAAGTGAATCCTCAGCAAGACAATGATTTTATAATAGGACATACGATAATGTCAAATGTGAGGATGTTTATATCAAAATCTAGAAATCTGAGTATATATAATATACTTACGTGAGATATCTATACCTGTATATCTTATATGGGCTTCCCTGGTGGCTCAGATGTTAAAGAATCTGCCTGCAGTGCTGGAGACCTGGGTTCGATCCCTGGGTCAGGAAGATCCCCTGGAGACGGGAATGGCTACCCACTACAGTATTCTTGCCTGGAGAATTCCATGGACAGAGAAGCCTGGCAGGCTACAGTCCATGGGGTCGCAAAGAGTCAGACATGACTGAGTGACTAAAACACACATATACCTTATATATCATACATACTTGTATGTTATATAAATAAACATTGTCATGTATGTAATATATAAATACAAAATGTATAATATACAAATATATGCTTATAAATTTAATATAATATAATAAAATTATATGTAACTATTATACTAGAATATATATAAATAATTCATGAATATTTAAACTCCAATCCACTTTTTGATATTATAAATATTTTTCTTATGAATGTCCTCTTAAATATTTTGATAATTTATAAATAAAATACATATATAAATTTTTAAATATATAATTAAAAATATAAATTAAAAATTTTATAAATATAAAAAATTTACATATAAAAATGCTCACTGATGCTATATATTAAAAAAATGCTTACCGATGTTACTGGTGGTAGTGAGATTATAGGGTTTTTTTTTACCTTGTATGGTCTGACTTTTCCACAGGGTTTACAAAAATGCATATTGCTTATTAAAAATTAAATTTAGTACCTGATGGTTGATTTCAGGAAAGATTCATAATGAGATAGACACCTGCTTCTCTGTGCATCTGAGAGCTTCTGGTCTGCAGGGCTTTTCTGGGTGGGGACCTGCTGTGGTCTGGTCTGTGGTTTCCATTGAGGGAAGCTTGCTCCAAGGCCAAGTAGTTTCTGGTCCTGGATTGTTTTCTCAGCTTTCAGAACCCTTTCCTCAAGCTTCAGTGACTAATCTTATAAATGACTCCCCCATAGTTCTTGTCATTTAGACAGAAACAGCATAAATCAAAAGTTGTGGGTAAGAAAAGATTTCAGACTGAGTTTCCAAGGACCCGTATCTGAAGGCTGAGTGGTGGGAGCTCACTCATGGTAAATAGCAGTGGTGAACACATATTGAAAGTGCCGTATTGCTGGGAGGTGCCAGTCTGTGGAATGGAGGGAGCCTTTGGTGAAAGACTGTCGGACTTTCTTTCCTTTTGATCTGGTGTCTGGAAAGTGAAAGTGAAGGCGCTCAGTTGTGTCCAGCTCTTTGGGACCCCCATGGGCTGTAGACTGCCAGGCTTCTCCGTCCATAGGATTTTCCAGGCAAGAATACTGGAGTGGTTTGCCATTTTCTTCTCCAGGGGATCTTTCCAACCTAGGAATTGAACCTGGGTCTCTCACACTGCAGACAGGCTCTTTACCATCTGAGCCACCAGGGAAGCTGGTGGCTCGGGTCACTCTGGAGTGCAAAAGAAGAGGTTGTTTTTCAGGGATGTTTTGTTCTCCCGTTTCACTAGTTAGGTCTTTGTTCCCCAAGAGTGAGTCTTAGCTCATGAAAGATACATGGCCTGACTATGGACTGATGCTATGGAGGGAAATGAAGGAGAGAGGAGACGAGGAGTGCCCGTAGGAGGGATACAGACGGTGGGAACAGAGCACAGAAGCAAAGCCATTGAAGATAAGAAGGCTGGAGAAAGGTCTGGGGGACAAATATGAATGGCACTGGCTGTGGGTTTTCTCAATAAAGAAAACAGTTCAAGGTCTCTGTGTTATTGAATGCTTACTTTATACTAGGCAGTTGCTAGGGTGCTTCCTATAAGGACTTCATTTAATCCTTTCCCCTGACTTATTTGAGAAAGGGGCTAGTGTCACCCGTAATAGACAGGATAGGTGACTTTCTACCCCTTCTCAGGGGTGGCACTTAGGTGAGATTTGAGCTCAGGTCATTTGATTCTCCTGCCAAGGCACGTCCTCTGTTGTCATCCGTTCCCTCTGCTGTGTACCAACAGCGAGCATCATTCTTGCTACATGGTAGGTTTTTGCTAAAACTGCTTAACACCTGGACAGAAGCAGATGCAAATGTGATTTATTTAGAGCTTCTAATTTCCAACAGGACAGACTATTTTTTCATCAGTATCTCAATCACTGGAAAAAAACAAAAACAAAACATTTTACACCAAGGACATGAAAAGGGGAAGTGAAACTGCGCAATACCACCGACCAGCAGGACCATGGTTGTTTCTGTTGGCCCATGTGCACAGCAGTGCATGTATTGAATACATACAGCTGAAATCCCACTGCTGATGGAATTTTCTAATGAACTTGAATAATGACCCAATAAAAAGCCACAAGATAAAAAAAAAAAAGACATGACAACTGTCTTGCAAATTGAGCAAACCAATAGCAAAGTTAATATTGATGGAGAAGTTTAAGTTTAGAAGAGCTAAGAATGACACAGAATTCTTTATCATAAGCTAAAATCATGTCAGTAAATAAACAACATAATTTTCTATCATGTAATTAAAATCTCATTTGCTGCTGCTGCTGCTGCTGCTGCTAAGTCGCTTTAGTCGTGTCCGACTCTGTGTGACCCCATAGACGGCAGCCCACTAGGCTCCCCCGTCCCTGGGATTCTCCAGGCAAGAATACTGGAGAGGGTTCCCATTTCCTTCTCCAATGCATGAAAGTGAAAAGTGAAAGGGAAGTTGCTCAGTCGTGTCCGACTCTTCTCGATCCCATGGACTGCACCCTACCAGGCTCCTCCATCCATGGGATTTTCCAGGTAAGAGTACTGGAGTGGGGTGCCATTGCCTTCTCGAAAACCCCTTTTACCTCTAGGTAATTTTCACCTAAATGAGATTGGAAGTGAAACTCATGACCACATGCTACGTATTTCTTTGCTGGGGGAAGAGGTGAACCCAGGTCGTTTGACACTGCTCACCAGCTGTGGGATCCTATTGGGTATTGAATTCTTCTGAGCGTGGATTTTCTCACTGATAGAATGGGGATTGTCATCTTTATCTCTCGGGACTGTTGGGACTGTTAAGGAGAAAGCACGCACACGAGTGGCTGGGAACTGCAGAGAGGCACCCTTGTGAGCTGGGTAAGAAAGACAGTCTCCCCCAGTGGGTGGGACCTCTCTGAGCACTTGGTTTATTTGATCACGTTGGCCAATTTCCATCTAGGGTCTGAGTGGGCTGGTCTCAGGACAGTTGTCTTTTGACTTGTAAAGAGATCTAGGGTTGGAATTCTGAGCAAAGATACTTGTCAAGTTTTTTGCAAAGAGGAATCCAGCCACTTGGATAAAGATGTTAAGAATAGCACTAGCTCATGAGTTTGACAGCCCTGGTTTCAAATTCTTATGATCTTGAGTTAGTTACTTAACCTTTCTGAGCATCAGTTTCAACATCCTTAATATGATCATTTAACCAAAATTGATTAAGCACTTTTGTGTGTGTCAGCCCTGGAGATAGAGCTGTGAGCAAGACAGATAAGGTTCCCAGCTCCTTGGGGAAGATGGACAAGTAAATAGTGTGATGCTGTGATGACGTAAAAGCCAGGACAAAGATCCTGATTTGGAGTCAGTGCCAGGTCATTCAATCCGCGCAATATCACATGGCATTATGTGACTTCCCTGGTGGCTCAGAGGGTAAAAGCATCTGCCTACAATGCGGGAGACCTGGGTTTGATTCCTGGGTTGGTAAGATCCCCTGGAGAAGGAAATGGCAACCCACTCCAGTACTCTTGTCTGGAAAATCCTATGGACAGAGAAGCCTGGTAGGCTACAATCCATAGGGTTGCAAAGAGTTGGACAGGACTGAGCGACTTCACTTTTACTTTATGTGTAAATACACAGTGTTGGCTGGTAACTGATAGTGATCCAGGTGCATTTCGAAGATCAGAAGAACAGCTTGCAAGCTGCAGAACTAAAACAACCCTTTCTAGATCATCTGGTCCTCTCTAGCTTTCTAATGGAATGACTGGTGCATACCTGGTTGCCTTGGGGGTTGGAGAACTTGTTAAAAGTACACATTCCTGGGTTTCATACCCTGAAGAAGTTAATTCAATAGGGGAAATGAATCTACATTTAAAAAGCATTTTCTAGGTGATTCTAATCTGGCCTAATCCCATTCAGAAATGAAGAGGCTGAGATTCAGGAAAAGTGGGTTGCCAGGCCAGGCAGCAAGCAGAAGATCTCCTAAAGGGATTAGGAGAATGAGGTTGGGGGAGAGGGCAGACAGAGGGTGTCCTGGGGGCACAACTCTTTAGCGGGTGTTCAGCATATACACTCCATCATTTCCAGCTTTTGCATTTCTTCTAAGCCTCTTAAATGTTGGCAGCCAAGGAACTGATGGGGAAACATATCCTCCTTTTTTTTTTTTTTTTTTTTTGAGAGGCAGGAGCCTGGACTTGGGTGGGGTGTGGGAGGCTGGGCTGCCAGAATGACTGTGGGGCTTGCTCTGCCTTGGTTATCAGAAATTGAAAAGCTAGAATGGGAAATTACTATGTGATCGCTTCCTCTAATTCAATTCTGCACTGATATCCGGGATGTCAAATCACCGTGAAGATGGGATGACAACATGGCCACTGAGCCGGTGTCACAGTCTGTTATTTTCAAATGCATGTGAAGACCCTTAATTGTGTTGACACCCATTAGGTCTCCCTCCCCAGGCAGCTCCACGAGCTGCTTGAACACGCTGTAATTAAGTTTCCTCACTCTGTCCTTGTGCCTGTAGTCCCAAGGTTGTGCAGCATCAGGCACTGCGCAGAACTTGACTGCGATGGTCCCATTTCTGCAGTGTCCACTCAACAGGACAGGCACTCCTTTTTCCTTTTTCTGCTTCTGCTCATATTTGGCCCTGGTAGTGTGAGGGGAGAATGGGCTGATTAATTTACAGTGACAAAATCTTTTGGACCCGAGCCATGATTGACTGAGAGGATACCAACACTGTCTCCAGGATTCCTTGCATAGATTGTACAAATAATACCCATTGTACTATGGATAGCTTATGCAGCCAGTTCTGTCTTGTGTGTTGAATTAGTTGAGTGGTATAGGGCAAGCGTGGGAAGAGTTTCAACTGCTCCTTGTCCACCAGATTGGGAATACAGGATTTAATGATGAAAATTATTATTATTAAATTTAATATGCAACACAGTTATGTCCTTCATTCTGATGCTTAGCCACATTAAACCCAGCATTCAGTTCCATCGTGTTCATTTCTAATGATCATCTAAACATGTTTCTTACAAAAGTGAATTTGAAATTTCTATAATTACTTGAAATGAAGGTGATAGGCTAGGGTACAGATTTTCTTTTAAAGTAGGAATTTTAAAAATATATTTTCATGTTATAAACAGTCAGAGTTTTGTTGATGTTTCGTTCAACTCTATATATTTATTTTTCTACAGTTACCACACCTAATATCAATGGAGGAAAAGAGAGATGTGATATTTAGGATATATTTTTGTGATGGGAGGGAAAAGTGATTCTGGTAATATCCATTCTCATCACAGTGCTGTATTTATTAGCTCTTTGCTTTCTGAATGTCCTAAGTGTGTAACTCACCTTATATAGTTTCATCCTTTGATGAAACTGTGTGGTAGATAATATATCCAATTTACAAAGGAAAAGAATAAAGTTCAGTAGGTTAAATACCTCTCCCAAGATCAGAGGTCCAAAAAGTATCAGAATTGGTGCAAAATTCAGGCTCATCTGTCTTCAAGTTCATGTTCTTTAAGGAAAATGATAATAAAGCTCTTGTGGGGATATTTTGTTTTTCAAAATATTCTCCCTTTTTCCCAATAGTTGAAGCAATTTTTTTCCTATTTATTTTTCCTTCATACCTCATTTCCTTGATTTAAAGTATACTGTCAATTAAATAATGCCATTTTTTTCAGGGAAAAATAAGCTTGTACTCCATTGTTGGTACACATTAAATATTAGAAAGTCCAATTTCAAAAATACTAGATTGATGTTGTAATATAATGCTTGTCATTTTGTTATTTATGGTGCATTTTCAGATTAAAGAAGTGTGGTAAGTGGGGCGTATGTCAAGGATGAAGGACCTTGTTTCTTGTTGTCCCCAAGTGTGATGCGAAACAGTAAAGGGTTTTTGCTGAGAGACCGAATCACTCGGATTTGTGATGTAGAGTGTTACTCTGGCAGTACAAGGTTGCTCAGTTAGGGGATGGAGGCCAGAGAGAGGGAGGCCGAGGAAGGCCCATTAGGAGATGTCCACAGCCTAGGTAGCGCTGTCCAGGTGGCACTAGTGGTAAAGAATCCGCCTGCCAATGCAGGAGAGGCAAGAGATGCAGGTTCGATCCCTCGGTCAGGAAGATCCCCTGGAGTAGGAAGTGACACCCCATCCGGTATTCTTGCCTGGAGAATTCCATGCAAGAGAAGCCTGATGGGCTACAGTCCATGGGGCTGCAAGGAGTCAGACACAACTGAGCATCACACACAGCTCAGTTGAGAGGTAAGCCCTGGCCATGGTCCTGAGCTGGAGAGGAGGGGACGGACTGGCTGTGATAAGGGGGTGGACTGGGCTGGACGGGGTGATGAGTGGAATATTCTGGTACAGGAGAGGGAGTGTTGGGGTGACTGTTCTGTTTCTGGCTGGAAGACTGTGAATGGGATGCCCCGGGAGGACTGACATGGACAGGAGAAGGAAGAGAAAGAGCAAGCCTGGGACTTCTTCAAGGCGAAGTCAGACTTCTAGCCGCATCTCTGGCCCACTGTGAATTGGATGCCCCGGGAGGACCGACATGGACAGGAGAAGGAAGAGAAAGAGCAAGCCTGGGACGTCTTCAAGGCGAAGTCAGACTTCTAGCCGCACCTCTGGCCCACTGTTCATTCTGTTCATTCCCAAAGGAGGAATGAGGTCTCAGGGGACTTCAGCTTCATTTAGATTTGACGAGATATGCAATAGGGGGCAAGCTTCTAGGAGCAATTTTGTGTAGGCGAACATTGATTTGATAAGGAATAGGAGATGATCAATTGCATTTTCTTTGCTATCCCTTTAACTCCCCAGTTCATTCTGATTTTATGATCCTATAATTAACCAGATAATTAAACAAATGTAAATAGCCATTTCATAATGCAGCACCATGCTTTGGTGCTACCTTTATGTTGAATTCTCATTAACAGTCTGAGTTATTTCTCATTTACATGCAAGAAACGACAGGAACCTGGTGCTCACAGAGAGCTGCAAAAAGTAGTTTAATTTTTTACAAAGGTAGATGGATGAAACCGTACCTTAAAACTGTGTGTGTGTGGGGCAATATTCTTTTGTTAAAAACACTTTCCTGTGCTTAAGACTGACCCTTTTGCATCCATTTTATGAGTTTTTGTTAAGGATCATGGCCTACTATTTTATTAAAATTATCTTATTCCTGGGTTTTCCTGGCGACTCAGACAGTAAAGAATCTGCCTGCAATGCAGGAGGCCTAAGTTCAATTCCTGGGTCAGAAGATCCCCAGGAGAAGGAAATGGCAACTCACTCCAATATTCTTGCCTGGAGAATTCCATGGACAGAGGAGCCTGGCAGCCTACAGGTTGCAAAGAGTTATACTAATGTCATTTTCCTTTTTACCATTATTTTTCTATGGAATGAGGCAAGGGAAAGAAAAAGGGAAAAACCATCATACCCAAGGTGTTGGATCCAAAAATTTTGAAAGTAAGGTTCCCCACTCTCCCATTTTGAGGTTGAAATGACTCCTTAGGGGCCAACTGTAGTGGAAGTGGAAATACACCTTCAACGTTAAGTACCCTGGAGAGAGCTGAGACTTGGCAATTCTTGGTAGCAGCACAACCCCCTGGAAAACACATCCACTTTCGAGCTGAAAGCTGCGGAGTTAGGTCCCAACTTTGGCTCTCACCAGCTGAGTGATCTCGCCAGCTTCTTATTTTTTTATTGGCTTATCTGGACATCAAAGGAGAGTTATACCTTCTTTATTTGGGGGTGTGAATACAAATGAAATGTTTCCTGCAAAAGTATCTTGTAAAATGCAGAGTACTCTAAAATGTTCATTCCTTTTGCACTTGTTACATTTTCATCAAATGGTTTTCTGACACTCACCTCTCACTTTAGTCGGTGTTCATTTTCCCTCCTCTATGCTTCCACACCACCCCAGTGGCACCTCTAGCCCTCCTTTACTCGCTCCATCAAGTATGAGCATCCAGTAGGCACCAGACACCACGTTAAGCACTGTCCCCTGCACTGAACTTATCCAAACATTTTTGAAGAGACTATTTGCTTCTTGAAGGCAGGTTATGTTTTTCTTATTCTTGAAGGAAAGGAGCAGCTGTTTGTTTCTTGAAGCTAAGGAAATTGATACTTTTTCTCTTCACAAAGTACCTAACATACAGTAAATGTTTTTTTTTTTTTTAAATTATGATTATTGTCGTTTAGTTGCTCAGTCGTGTCTGACTCTGCGACCTCATGGACTGCAGCACGCCAGGCTTCCTTGTCCTTCACCATCTCCCGGAGCTTGCTCAAACTCATCTCCATCGAGTCAGTGATGCCATCCAACTATTTCATCCTCTGTCCTCCCCTTCTCCTCCTGCCTTCAATCTTTCCCAGCATCAGAGTCTTTTCCAACCAGTTGGCTCTTCTCATTAGGTGGCCAAAATATTGAAGCTTCAGCCTCAGCATTAGTCCCTCCAATGAATATTTAGAATTGATTTCCTTTAAGACTGACTGGTTTGATCTCCTTGCAAGATCCTCCTTTTATTAATATAAAAATTTAAAGCTTACACTCCATTTATATTTATCACACAATATTGGCTATATTCCCTGTGTACAGTATGTCCTTGTACAATACACTCAACGGTTTGTATCTCTGATCTGCCCACTCTTATTTTGCTGCTCCTCCATCACTAGTTTGTTCTCTATATCTGTGAGTTTGCTTTTTGTTATATTGTATTGGTTGTATTTTTAAGATTCCTCAATAAGTGATATCATACAGTAGTTATCTTCCTCTGAATGACTTATTTCACTTAGGGTAATGCCTTTCAAGTCCATCCATGTTGCTGAAAATGGCAAAATTTCACTCTTTTTATGGGTGAGTAGTATTATATGTACCAGATCTTCTTTTTCCATTCATCTATTGATGAATTACTTCCAGGATTCTTCCATATCCTTGCACTTGTGAATGATGCTGCGATGAACATTGGGGTGCATATATCTCTTCAAATTAGTGATTTTTTGGGGGGGATATCTACTCAGGAGTGGAGGCTAATAACTTTACAATATTTTATTGGTTTTGCCATAGATTGACATGAATCCACCATGAGTATACATATGTTCCCCATCCTGAACCCCCTTCCCACCTCCCTCCCCATCCCATCTCTCTGGGTCATCCCAGTGCACCAGCCCCGAGCACTCTGTATTATGCATCAAACCTGGACTGGTGATTCGTTTCACATATAATAATATACATGTTTCAATGCCATTCTCAGTTTCCCAGGTTCTGCTGGGCTCCCTCACAAAGCCTCTGATCTCTCCTCGCTCAAGTGGACTGCTTATGGCATCAGCTACTGCTCTCTTTGCAGGACNAGCACTCCTGGCCAGGAATAGCATCCTTATTCTGCTGTTTAAGAACTCTCTTCCGGACTGTCTGGGGCTGTTTGGGCTGGAGTGACTACTCCAATTTCTCCCCATAGATGTGGCTTGCTGTTATGAGCTGGTTATTCAGCCCTTGGAATACTGCACAAATGTTTTCCATCAGTTATTGCAGTGAAATCCTGGCCATTGGGAAGGTAATAAAATCTCTGACCCAAGGAAAGAATGTTTCACACATACCTAGCAACCAGAGAGAACTCATAAAAAGTTCATTACAAAGCAGCCCTGTCCATTCTTGTGCATCTCCCCGTGACCATTGCTACAGAAGTTCACTCTAGAGCACATGTCCCTACAGCTTCATAGGGACAAACTGTGTGATTAAAATACATTTGGGTTAAAGATTCTCTCCTCTTTTCAACTATCATTTGTCCTTCCATTTTCCTACCTCTCACTTAACCCTCTATTGAACTTTCTTCCTCTCCTTTTATTTCCTCTTCGTTCTAATCAAGTTGCAAAGAAGAAAAGTTAAAAAGAAAGCAATTAGGTCAAGCAGAACCCAAAGCAGAAGGAGCTGAACTAGCCAGTGGATTCAGATCATGTGATATTTGAGAAGCTGTGAGTTGTATAACTCGAATATTTAAGGAGTATATTGAAGCTTTGAAATGTGATGTGCTTGACATGGTAAAAATAAACTGAGGTCGGAAATGAGGGAAGAAAAAAATCATCTATCAGGTGCATACCCCCCTTTAAAGTCTTCTCTTACAACATGCAAGAAAACACAGCAATGTGTACATCTTTCCCCAATTTACTGTGGAGCTTAAAGGAGACTGCTTCCCCTTAGCAGGAATGATATCAAGGATGTTCATCACGTATAACATTCATCCTGAATGAGAGAGAGTCTGTTGACCAAGGTTTAGAAAAGTTTCTTCAAAGGAAATGCCCTGACAGAGAAATGCTGTGGTGGTATTTTAAATTGACATCTAACTGGAGGAGTTTCAGAGAGGAAGGTTTCCAGGAGGAAATAATACTTGAAAATGTCATTATAAAAATGTAATGATTAATTTTGTTTCTCTTCTACATGGTTTTCTAATTTTTGCCTTTTTTTTTTTTTTTTTGGAAAAATGGATGAGTTGCTACAGACCGCACAAGAGAAAGGGTCACATCTGATGATGGTTCTAGAATGAGTGTATAGTTCTGGTCATTAGAGGTAAATGTCTGGCTGAGTATATAACCAAGGAATATATGACAATGAACAGAAAGGCACTGGCATCTACTCATTTAAATCTCTGTAAACATCCCTTTTCTTTAATCAAATGATGCCAAAGAAAACTCTTTGGAGCAAAAGTTTTCATTTTGGTGACTCTAATTTGTCAATTTTTTCTTTTACAACTGTGTCCTTGGTGTATGGCCACAAGTATTTTCTTTTATGTTTATTCAAAAGGCATTATAATTTTTCATTTTTATATTTAAGTGAATATGTTTTAAGCTATGGTTTTTTCTGATAGTCATGTATGGATGTGAGAGTTGGACCATAAAGAAAGCTGAGCGCCAAAGAACTGATGCTTTTGAACTGTGATGTTGGAGAATACTCTTGAGAGTCCCTTGGACTACAAGGAGAACAAACCTGTCAATCCTAAAAGAAATCAGTCCTGAATATTCATTGGAAGAACTGATGCCGAAGCTGAAGCTCTGATACTCGGCCCACCTGATGTGAAGAACTGACTCACTGGATAAGACCCTGATGCTGGGAAAGATTGAAGGCAGGAGGAGAAGGGGACAACAGAGGATGAGATGGCTGCACGGCATTACCGACTCGATGGATGTGAGTTTGAATAAGCTCCGGGAGTTGGTGATGGACAGGGAATCCTGGTGTGCTGCAATCCATGGGGTCGCAAAGAATTGGTCAGAACTCAGTGACTGAACTAATATGTTTCAGTTAATTTTTGCATAAGGCATGCATAAATTTTTTTTGCATATGGATTCTCCAATTGTTCTAAAACTATCTGTTGAAAAGACTGTTCTTTCTCCATTAAATTGTTTTCATACCTCTATCTAAAATTCAATGGACATATTTGTGGGTCTATCTATCCCAAGATCTCTGTGTCTATTCCTTCACCAATATATATCAACACTACTCTGATTACTATAGCTTTGTAATGTCCTAATATTAATTAATATAATTTTTCTAACTTTATTTTTTTTCCCAAAATAATTTTGGCATTTTTTAGCTTCTTGCTGCTAAGTCACTTCAGTTGTGTCCGACTCTGTGCGACCTCCATAGATGGCAGCCCACCAGGCTCCCCTACCCCTGGGATTCTCCAGGCAAGAACACTGGAGTGGGTTGCCATTTCCTTCCCCAATGCATGAAAGTGAAAAGTGAAAGTGAAGTCGCTCAGTCATGTCTGACTCTTAGCGACCCCATGGATCGCAGCCTACCAGGCTCCTCCATCCATGGGATTTTTTTCCAGGCAAGAGTACTGGAGTAGGGTGCCATTGCCTTCTCCATTCTAGCTTCTTAGCCTTTCCGTATAAACTTTAGAATTAGCTTGTCCATATCTACAAAAAAAGTTCTGGGATTTTGATTGATGTTACATTAAGTTTACAGATCAATTGGTCATCTTTACTATATTGAGTCTTATCTATGAACAGGACTTCCCTAGTAGCTCAGTTGGTAAAGAACCTGCCTGTAGTGTAGGAGACCCAGGTTTAATCCTTGGGTTGGGAAGATCCATTGGAAAAAGAAATGGCAACTTACTCCAGTATTCTTGTCTGGAGAATTCCATGGATAGAGGAGCCTGGTGGGCTACAGTTAGTTCATGGGACTGTAAAGAGTTGGACACTATTGTGCAACTAACTTTCACTTTCACTTTTCAATCTATGAATTCACTGTGTCTCCCCCACCTTTTTTTTTTTTTTATAGCTTTTTGATGTCTTTCATTAGGACTTTGTAGGGATCTGTAAAGTACGAGCTGTGAACCAAATCTGGATTATGGCTTATTTTGTAAGACTAATGAGCTAAGAAGGATTTCTACATTTTTGTTGTTCAGTCGCTCAGTCATGCCTGACTTGTTGTAACCGCATAGGCTGCAGTGCTCCAGGCTTCCCTGTCCTTCACCATCTCCCCAAGTTTGCTCAAACTCATGTCCATTGAGTCAGTGATGCCATCCAATCATCTCATCCTCTGTCACCCCCTTCTGCTTTTGCCCTCAATGTTTTCTAGCATCAGGATCTTTCACAGTGAGTTGGCTCTTTGTATCAGGTGGCCGAAGTTGGAGCTTCAGTTTCAGCATCAGTTCTTCCAATGAATATTCAGGGTTGATGTCCTTTCGGGTTGACTAGTTTGATCTCCTTGCAGTTCAAGGGACTCTCAAAAGTCTTCTCTAGCAGCACAGTTCAAAGACATCAATTCTTAAGCCATCAGCCTTCTTTACAATCCAACTCTAACATCTGTACACGACTACTGGAAAAACCATACCTTTGACTATATGGACCTTTGTTGGCAAAGTGATGTCTCTGCTTTTTAATATGCTGTCTATAAAGGGTTATAAAACAAAAAACAAAAGCAAAGCAAGACAAGAAAAAACCAAGAGGTATATGCAGCAGACACTCTAGTAGCTCTTTAAGCCTCAAATCTCTCTGGCCCTTTGTATCAAACCTTCTGACTTCTGATGGAGATGACTTGTTAGCTTACACCTCAGTGCTTCATTTTGTGGGGAGCTATTGCAAATTTTTGTTTGTCTTAATATGTAGAAATCTGATTGGTATTTGTGTTCTGACTTTAGCTTACATGGAACTAAAAAAGCATTTATTTTTTATTTAAAAATCTTTTTAAAAAGATGTTTTTGATGGGGACCATTAAAAAAATATTTATTTTTATTTCTGACTGCCCTGGGTCTTTGTTGCTTTATGTGGGCTTTCTCTAGTTGAGTTGACTGGGGACTACTCTTTGTTGCAGGCTTCTCATTGCAGTGATTTCTCTTGTTGCAGGCAAGTGGACTTAGTACTTGCAGTTTTCAGGCTCTACAACCAGGTAGTTTTGACACATGGGCTAAGTCCCTCTGTGGCATATGGGAGCTTAGTGGACCAGGGATTGAACTGGTGTCCCCTGCATTGCAAGGTGGATTCTTAACCACTGGACCACCCCAAATCGTTTAGTTTTAAAATCATTCACAGTGCTAACCTTCTGTGGCTATGAACAATGAAATCCTTTCCCTCTACTTACTGTCTGATGGTGATGGAAGCAGTGCTGGGAGACAGTGGACAGAACCCAATGTGAGTTATCGATGCAGATGGTATAGGATGCTTATGGTTGTTATAGAGCACAGACAGGGCCTTCCTAGGTGGCGCTAGTGCAGGAAACTCAAGAGATCATCTGCCAATGCAGGAGACTTAAGCGATGCAGGTTTGATTCCTGGGTCAGGAAGATCCCCTGAAGGAGGGCATGGCAACCCACTCCAGTATTCTTGCGTGAAGAATCCCAAGGACAGAAGAGCCTGATGGGCTACAGTCCATAGGGTTGCAAAGAGTCAAACACGACTGAAGTGACTCAGCATGAATGCATGCAGAGGGCTGAATGACGTTATACCATGCAGGAAAAGAAGGGAAGCAGGCCTGGGGAGGCCCATGGGTAGCTGACCTGAGTCTTGAATAAATAAGATTTAAGGAAAAGAGCAAGAGGATTTTAAAGGCAGAAATAGAAAGTCATGAAACAGTAAGTTTGTTTCTAGAACTGCAGGCAAACTCAGTGTTTCTGGGGCCAAGTGTGTATATGAGTGTGTATATGTAGAAGGAATGAAAGATGCCGCTACAAGGGCCAGACATGTGGATTGTGTGTGTCAAATTAAGACATTTCAAACTTTATGTTGAAAGCTATTGGAAGATACTAAAATTTTGTGAGCAGACAATACAAATTCTCTGTACTGAGTATGACTTTGGCATACAATGTGTGACGTTTTGTCCCAGAAGAGTAACTGCCTCTATTTAGAGGGCTATGACAAAAAAAAAAAAGTCTTTGTAGAACTTCTGCCTCTCCCAAAATAGTTACTCTCATGTGAAAAATCTAGCTGGCCATCTGGACTCAAATTGTACCTTCAGACATTTCTGCTCATCACCTCTCTATCCAACTTTTAGCAGCTTCCAATGTCTTGCCAAGGACTTTTCTGCATATTTCTCTCTTGCTCTGCTTTTCTCATTCCATCTCTGAAAAAATTCCAGTTCAAGATTCTTATGGACATGAGTGTGCAAAGCAACAAAGCAAACATTTGACAAGAAGTATACTTGGAAGTCGGTGGAGGGACTTCCGTGAAGCCTGACGCCCGTTGCACTTGGGTGAGGATCACTTAGCGCTCCTGGTGGATCCCAGGACAATACAGCCTGGTGATCCTCTGTAGCAAATCCTTTTCATGTAGTGTGTCATTAAGTGACTGTATACACTGAAAACAACTTTAGAAAACATGTATAAAGTTAAGACTAGAGTTGATTTGCCAAGTTATCTAACCTTTCTAAGTTTGTTTCCTTATCCTTAAATGAGGCCAACAATGGTACCTACCTCTTTGGGTCCTTGTGAAGATAAAGTGAGAAAAGGTCTGTAAAGATCTGAGCAGGTACCTACCCAGGGTAACAGCTGTCCTTAGTGGTACTGTTCCCTGTATGATTGTGTTAGCTTCATAAGCCTATGTTTGTGCTCTTTAGAGCATTTTGGAGGAATTAAAAGTGAGTTGGAAAGGAAAATGGGAGTCCTCCTTTGCTCTTCATTATCAAATATAAGGATCTGCACATTTCCCCCCTTGAGATGAGCTAAAAATCCATTTTGGATTGGTAGAATTTCTACTCATTTGTTCTAATTCTCCTCCTTTGGACCCCATAGAACACATGTGGGATTTTTCTCTCCCATCGTGAGCTCTTTGGGCATTTTTGGGAAGTAATTCTGCTCTTTATTACATCCTCTTTACTTAAAGAAAGACTTTGCCTTTCCCAGTGTAATGAGATTATATCAGGATTCGTTTCTAGGCTCATAGGTTCTGTCTGCTTTTTGGCTGTGACATCCATATCAGTTCAGTCGCTTGGTTATATCCGACTCTTTGCGACCCCATGGACTGCAGAATGCCAGGCTTCCCTATCCTTCACACCATCTCTCATTTGAGATTGCTCAAATTCATATTCATAGAGTCGGTGATACCATCCAACCATCTCATCCTCTGTTGTCCCCTTCTCCTCCTGCCTTCAATCTTTCCCAGCATCAGGGTCTTTTCCAGTGAGTCAGTTCTTCACATCAGGTGGCCAAAGTATTGGAGCTTCAGCTTCAGCATCAGTCCTTCCAGTGAATATTCAGGACTGATTTCCTTTAGGACATGCAGATCAGCAGCCCTCAAATTCCCTATAGAAAGGGAGAACCAGAGCCACAGATCAGTCTGCATAAATGTATTGAGTATCATTATATATAAGGCAACCGGAGAAGAGAGATGTCACCTGCTTCATAACATCAAGTCCTTTGGGGTTGTCAGTGGAGGGTGAATCTATGCCTGCCTGTGTCAGCGGGTGGAGGTGCTCAGGGTTGGAGGGTGAGGCCAGCCCTTGGTGTTCACACCACTGGTGGGTTAGTCACTCAGTCATGTCTAACTCTTTGCGACCCCATGGACTGTAGTCTGCAAGGCTTTTCTGTCTATGAAATTCTCCAGGCAAGAATGCTGGAGTGGGTAGCCATTCCCTTCTCCAGGGGATCTTCCAGACCCAGGGGTTGAACTTGCATCTTCTGCATTGCAGGGAGATCCTTTTCTGTCTGAGTCACTCAACCATTGGCTAATCCCGATTGCTAGAGCTTCAAGGCTGCCTTGAGGCTGCTGCTTACTCTTTACTCATTGTTATGAATGGAATGTTTGTCTTCCTTGAAAATTCATATGTTGAAATTTACTCCCCTCACCCCCATGAGAAGGTATGAAGAGGTGAGGCTGTAGGAGATAATTAGGATTAGATGGTATTACCAGGACAGGGAAATCTGTATGCAGGTCAGGAAGCAACAGTTAGAACTGGACATGGAACAGCAGACTGGTTCCAAATAGGAAAAGGAGTGCGTCAAGGCTGTATATTGTCACCAGCTTATTTAACTTCTATGCAGAGTATATCATGAGAAACGCTGGGGTGGAGGAAGCACAGCTGGAATCAAGATTGCTGGGAGAAATATCAAGAACCTCAGTTATGCAGATGACACCACCCTTCTGGCGGAAAGTGAAGAAGAACTAAAGAGCCTTTTGATGAAAGTGAAAAAGGAGAGTGAAAAAGTTGGCTTAAAGCTCAACATTCAGAAAACTAAGATCATGATATCCGGTCCAATCACTTCATGGCAAATAGATGGGGAAACAGTGGCTGACTTTATTTTTCTGGGCTCCAAAATCACTGCAGATGGTGATTGCAGCCATGAAATTAAAAGACGCTTACTCCTTGGAAGGAAAGTTATGACTAACCTAGACAGCATATTAAAAAGCAGAGACATTACTTTGTCAACAAAGGTCCATCTAATCAAGGCTATGGTTTTTCCAGTGGTCATGTATGGATGTGAGAGTTGGACTATAAAGAAAGCTGAGTGCCAAAGAATTGCTGCTTTTGAACTGTAGTGTTGGAGAAGACTCTTGGGAGTCCCTTGGACTGCAAAGAGATCCAACCAGTCCATCCTAAAGGAAATCAGTCCTGGTTGTTCATTGGAAGGACAGATGTTGAAGCTGAAATTCCCATACTTTGGCTACCTGATGCAAAGAACTGACTCATCTAAAAAAACCCTGATGCTGGGAAAGATTGAAGGCAGGAGGAGAAGGGGACGACAGAGGATGAGATGGTTGGATGGCATCACCGACTCAATGCACCTGAGTTTGAGTAAACTCTGGGAGTTGGTGATGGACAGGGAGGCCTGGCGTGCTACAGTCCATGGGGTCACAAAGAGTGGCACACAACTGAGCGACTGAACTGAACTGAACTGAACCAGGGCAGGGCCCTTGTGAATGGGATTAATGCCTTTATGAGTCACAGGAGAGCTTGTGCTCTCTTCTGTCTCTCTTGGGAGCATCATAAGTCAACAGTCTGGGACTCTAAAGAGGGCTCTCATGAGAACCTGACCATGCTGGCCCTGTGATCCCAGATTTCAGCCTCCAGAACCGTGAGAAATGCCTTTCTGTTGCTTACAAGCCCCTCAGTCTATGGCTTTGTTATAGTAGCCTGAACGTACTTAGACATTTCTGCTGCTCTGGGTGGTTACAAACCCTCCCTATTTTCTTCAGAGCACAAGTGAACGCTGGAATAAAATTAGGGAGTTGCAGAGTAGCTCACAAACAGGTACCATACCTGCTCTCTCAGCATACAGACCCTGGCCCATCCACATGGATTTTTCCAGGCTGTTTTTGTCTGTCTGTCTGGCTCTCGATAATTGGATATAGCAGCAACCACTGTTTCACTTCCCATCAGGAGCACCCCACATATATCTATCTCCTCAGAGTATTGACCCAAGGAGAAGCCCCAGGAATGAGTAGAAATTCCATCCTCTCATTTTCTGCATCCCTATTTCCTGCTATATGATCTACATCATCTCAGGATGGTGGAGATCTTCTCTTCTATCAGGGAATTCTCTGTCTTTTACTCACAGGGATGTGGCCTTTTCCTATACTCTGAAAGTGAAAGTTGCTCAGTTGTGTCTGACTTTGCAACCCCCTGAACTATACAGTCCATGGAATTCTCCAGGCCAGAATACTGGAGTGGGTAGCCATTCCCTTCTCCAGGGCGTCTTCCCAACCCAGGGATTGAACCCAGGTCTCCCGCACTGAAGGTGGATTCCTTACCAGCTGAGCCATAAGGGAAGCCCAAGAATACTGCAGTGGGTAGCCTATCCCTTCTCCAGCGGATCTTCCTGGCCTAGGAGTCAAACCGGGGTCTCCTGCATTGCAGGTAGATTCTTTACCAGCTGAGCTATGAGGGAAGCCAATCTTCCTATTATCTGAGCCAGTGCAAAACACCAGCACACAACAGCATATCTGTCTTACCAGGACTTGCAAAGGGCACCTTTAGGCTGCATGCCTCATTTCTGTGCCAGTCTCTGTGACTATAGGACTGGNCCAGCGGATCTTCCTGGCCTAGGAGTCAAACCGGGGTCTCCTGCATTGCAGGTAGATTCTTTACCAGCTGAGCTATGAGGGAAGCCAATCTTCCTATTATCTGAGCCAGTGCAAAACACCAGCACACAACAGCATATCTGTCTTACCAGGACTTGCAAAGGGCACCTTTAGGCTGCATGCCTCATTTCTGTGCCAGTCTCTGTGACTATAGGACTGGCGTCCTATGCCTAGTTTACCTTGAGTCACATGCCTAGTCTCACGGTAAAGAGATAAGATTTACTATTTGCAGAAGGAATCAAGAAATGACCATGATTTGTGATTCACCCATTCCCCATCCTTTACATTTCCTGCTGTTTCTTTTGATATATTTCTGGATCTGGAGCCCTAGTGTATTCCGACCAGTACATAAAATCATCATCAAAATTTCTCCAACCTCTGTTTTGTTCCAAATGCTATACAAAATCTACGACATTTACTATTTCTAGAAAATCTATAGATAAATATTGTGGATACAACTGAGATTGCTTTCAGAAAGCTAAATTATAAAGTCGACCTCAGGAGATCAGAACAGGGCAATGCAAAACTACTTTCAGCAGAAAAATGTTCCTTGGGTCTAAGAGATTTGAAGAAACTCAACTGAGCATGTGAGTATTTCTAAGGGAAAAAATGAAGCCATCATGAAGGACCCCAGGAAGCAGAAGGTGTGGAGGTAAACTTCACCAGTGCCTGTACAGGCACTGTCCTGGGAGAGGGGCTGTGAATATTTTGGTTTCAGTGTCCTGATGCTTTGAAACAGGTGTTTCATCTAATTCTTGTTCTGACTCCATGTTCACCCGTCAACCTCCTGATTATAGTATAGCTTCCCCTGTGCTTTCCAGTGGGGGAAAGTGTTAGTCATGCTGATGTGACCTTGAGGTTTTATCATAATTCTAATCCTTCTTACCATTTCCAAAGTTGGTATTCTGTTTTTTCATCACTATGGTAAGCTTGGTCCGTGTGACTCCATCTTGAATGATGGGTGGACATTTGGTGGGCTGAAAAAAAATCATGTCATTATTGTCACAAAACTGATCGCCAGATGTTAGATTATAGTAAATTTCCGAGGTACCTATATTTGCCATTCTTTTCTTTGGACACATTTTTCACATTGTGTGCTTTGGCTAGGACCAGCCTTTTTCCTTTGCGACCCGGTGGACTGTAGCCCGCCAGGCTCCTTTGTCCATAGGATTTTCCAGGCAAGCATACTGGAGTGGGTTGCCATTTCTTTCTCTAGCTTAGTAGGGAGAGGGCTGTCTTGAATGTATCTGTGATGGACCCACCTCTTCATCTACAAATGAATACTTCCCTAGAGGAAAGGTCAGCTGCCATCTTTGTGAACAAATGTAAGATGGCACCACCAAACGGAAGGAAATGAGGTGCAAAGTCTCATTTGTAAAGACATGTTCAGATGGGCTGGGCTTGGAGTCCGGTAGATCCTCTGTCACTGGTGGCTCTTTTCCCTAATGGGACAGAGAATTTGGAAGACAAAACAATGTAAGCCAAGGATTCCCATGGGGTGAAACCCACAGGAGCCAGTTGCTGCATAAAATGTTCGGACAATTCTTTGTAATCACCCACCTCTGGTAGATTGTCTGCCCCCTTGGGTGGGAAACCCCCTCCCAGACGGAGAGGAAGGCAGTAATCCATGGGAACCATCTGTCAGTGCTGACGGGACTTTGGCAGGGAGGCAAGCTGGGATCCACTCCTACTAATCTATAAATCCAGGTTTCAAAGCTGCTCCCCATGGGAGGCCTAAGGATGTCTTAAAATACTTTGTGGGTCAATTTCTGAAAGAGGTATGTGACAGGGCAGGAGGAAATTTCGTCTGGATCCATTTAAGAGGATGCTTTTCAGGCCCCAGTTCAGATGACACCTCTGTAGGAAAGCTCCCGCCCTTGCATTGTATTTCTCTGTTTATATAAGTCGTAGATCAACCATTTGAATCCTATTTGTTTATTTACTACCCTCTCTCAACTAGGATGTAATCTTCATGAGGGTAAAGGCTTCATCTCCCCTTTGTCAGAATATTACAAATGCCTGAAAGAGAGTCTGGTACCTGATGGGTACTTGATAAATATTTGTTGATGGATTGAGTCAATGAATGAAGCAATAAATAGCTAAATTAATGAATGGGTCCAGAAGATGGTGAGAAACAGTAAGAAACTATGGTGAGTGGAAGGGACTTGGCATTTGGAAATAGATGGACCTGATCCCAACCTTGATCCTCAACTAGCTGGATATATGACCTCAATTTTTCCGAGTTTTATTTTGGGTCTGTAAAACTCTGTTTCCTAAAATTATTATAAAGATTAAATCATAGTCCATTGCCATCTGCAAAGCATCTGGCATCATGGTTGACCTCATGAGCCCTGGTGCCCGTCACTTTGAGAACTCGTGTTTGTTAGTGTCACTGTCTTTCTTCCAAATACATAAGGATAAGCACAACCACGCATCTACCTTGTGATAAATAAGCTTCAGATCGATATATATTTCTTGTACGAACTGCTAGGCACTTGGGACTGTCAGATAAAGAAAGTTCATATTCTACCCTCAGAAAGCTCCTGGCACCCTTTGTGAGTGTTCTCGGTCACTTCAGTCATGTCTGACTCTTTGTGACCCTATGAACTATACCCCGCCAGGCTCCTTTGTCCATGGGATTCTCCAGGAAAGAATACTGGAGTGGGTTGCTGTGCCCTCCTCCAGAGGATCGTCTCAACCGATTGAATCTGAGTCTCCTGTATCTCCTGCATTGGCAGGCGGATTCTTAACCATTGAACCACCAGGGAAGCCTTCCTAGTACCCTTTACAAAGAAACAAAAAAAAGTTTGTTTGGAGTCAGGAATTTGAGGTGGCATTTTCATTTCTTCATCATACAAGCACCTACTTTCTGTCTCATGCAATTATTGAATTGAATTTTATCTTTTAGCCAAGCCTAAGAGATAGGTGCTATTTTAATTTTGCAGATAAAGAAATTGAGACTCAGAGAGGGAAGTATTGCGTTCAAGATCACACTGTTAACGGGCCATCGACTAGCAGCTCAGTACCAATTCTGTATGACGTGAACTTCTGCATTCTTCTCACTATTTCACGCCTGAGTGTTTCTAACAATTCTGTTGGTGACTCTAGAGGAAGTCTCTGTTCTTTTTTCACCTTTTTGCATAGGGAATGTTTATTCTCTCCTTATTCGAATTGAATCTTTCTTCTTGGAGTCCTCTAAGGCTTTGATATACGCCTGCCTTTACGTAAGCTGTTGGCTGCTCCTGGTCAGTTTCTTTCATTTATTATAAAGGATGTGCACATTTTATGTATTATGCTCCAGGGCAACTTAGTGAATCATCTTGTGATTAAAAAATACCAAACCAGTGGTTTTTTTTGAACCACAACCATCATTTGGTGTGACCACAGAAGTTTAGCCATTTGGAAATTTTGTTCTGAGAGCCATTTTATTTCAAGGTGACAACTCATAAACTGAATGAAAAAAAAAAAGATGTATTGAGAATAAACTACAGTTACATATAAGAATATTTCATAAACTACATGCTGAGTAAAAGATGCCAAACTCGAAAGATTACATACTGTATGGTTCCATTTAGTAGAGTTTAAAAACAGCAACACTAATTTATGGTGAGAGGAGTCTAGGTGTTGGTTACCCTGGAGTTGGGGACAAGAAGTGGAAGCTCGATGGGGGAATGAGGAAGACTTCTTTGGCTCATCCAGCTTGGAAATGGGACCAAGATTCTCTCAAATAATTCTGATGATCTTTCCCTTACACTGTTCTGCCTCTTTCCAAGTAGGAGTTTTCTCTGTAGAAGGCAGACTCTTCTGTTTTTGAGCCATTCCAGTTGACTAAATGCCTATTACACAGGCAGCTTTCTCCTGCAACTTCCAGCCATTGGTTCCACTCATGTCTTTAAGTGTCTCCTAGAAGAACAAGAGTAATAACTGCTGAATCTAGATGAGACCAGTCATGTGACAGGCACTTTACTGATTTTCTCTTTTAATTTTCATTAGCATCCCTCAAGTTAGGTACTCAAGGATCAGAAAGGTTAAAATTAGGTGCTATTTTTTCCACTTTAATATTTAAGTGAATAGAGCATCAGAGAGGTTAATAGCTTACCTAAAGGTCACACAGCAACTAGATGGTCAATTTCAAACTCAGGTCTAAGTTCAAAGTCTGTGGTTTTTCCATCACTCCTCTTTACCCCCTTTCCTTTGGTACAGTCTGTTAAATGCTTGAATACCAGTCATCATATCCCAACTGTTTTGTTTTATTCTATTTTATTAAAAACTTCTGACCATGACCATGATATTGAGCTCACATTTACTTTGAAAAACACAGTATAAGTTGATCTTGATGATGATGTTCGATTGTGACGTGTTGCTGGTGACAGTGATGGTAATGGTGGTGATGGAGATGGTGATGGTGATGGAGGTGGTGATGGTGGTCATGATGGTGTTGATGATGGTGGTGCTGCTGCTGATGGTGGTGGTGGTGGTGATGGTGGTCATGATGGTGTTGATTGTGGTGGTGATGGTGTTGGTGGTGATGATGGTGCTGCTGATGGTGGTGCTGCTGATGGTGGAGGTATGATGGTATAATGGTGGTGATGATGATGGTATGATGGTGGTGTGCTGATGGTGCTGATGGTGGTGCTGGTGCTGATGGTGATGGAAGTAACACAGTAGTAGTGCCTGGAGAATCCCAGGGACGGGGGAACCTGGCAGGCTGCCGTCTATGGGGTCGTACAGAATCGGGCACAACTGAAGCGACTTAGCAGCAGCAGCAGCAGTTCATAGTAGCTGCAAACATTTTTAGTAGAAGCTAAGAGCTATTAGTGAACAACAGGCCTATTTTCATCTTATGGGCACCATTAATCCTGTCATTGCTCAGGTTTCTCTCTTTGCCTTGGCTGCTAGAGAACTCAGAAAAAAACCTGTAGCTTACCTCTTGTCCAGGATCATACAGAATGCAGTTATATGGACTGACCTTTCCCCTGCATTTCCTCTTTCCTTCTTGTACATGATTTCCCTTCTTATTTTTCTTGCTGCATCATGTCTTTTGGTGGATGCTGATCATCATTTGTGGTGTGGAATCAGGTGTGGGGAAAAAACATTGTCTAATACAATTGTCACAACAAGTTATGGCATAGGTATTATTACTCTCATTTTATACGTAAAAAATGATTTTCAGAGAGGTAAGATGCCTTTCCAAAATTGCACAGCTTGTATGTGGGAGATCTTGGTTTCAAAAACAAAATGATATTNAACCTACCATCTTACTTGGGTTTCTCTTACCTTGCACGTGGGGTATCTCTTCATGGCTGCTCTCACAGCCGCTGCTCCTAACCTTGGACGAGGGGTATCTCCTCACCACCGCCCTTCCTGACCTTCAACGTGGGACATCTCCTCTAGGCCCTCCTGCACCTGCGCAGCCACCAGTAGATATGGAAAAAGAGGGCAAACCTGGACAATGACTGTGGAAATGCAACTTTGAAAACAATAAGAAGGCATTTTGCTTTTTGGCAAAAATTTTAAAGGTTAAGAACTAATATAGGCAACAGTTCTAAAAAAGAAGCATTTCCAGTTATTAAAAGACTTACAAGTATAACATTTTGAGGAAAAAGTTGGCAGCAACAAATCTAACTTAAGGAATTTCCTCTAAAGTAATAGTGTCATGAGTACATAAAGATATATGTAAAAACATATGCACTGTAGCCGCGGGTTACAGTGGAAACTGTTAAAACGTCATCAATAACAGAATGTCTACATAAATTATGCTACAATAATATGATGGAAAACCCCCATACAAAAGAATGAGATAGATTCATATTTGCAGACCTGGAAACAGGGCCAGGATGTGATTTTAAGAAGTTTCAGGACCGTATGTCTGGCACTGAGACAGGCTGGGCCCTGGGATCTGAATCACTTTGCTGCAGTGTTTGCACCTGGACAAACATCTCCTCTCAGCAACAAAATACAGAGAAACTAGAAGGAACTAAACCAGGTAGCTCAGATGGTAAAGAATCTGCCTGCAATGCAGGAGACCCAGGTTCAAGCCCTGGGTTGTTAAGATCCCTTGGAGAAGGGTGTAACAACCTACTCCAGTTTTCTTGCCTGGAGAATCCCATGGACAGAGGAGCCTGGAGGCTACAGTCCATAAGGTCACGAAAGAGTCAGATATGACTCACCTACTAAACAACAACAAACAACAAATGGACACCAAGATATGAAAAAACCAAAAAGACCAAGTGCCACTTTTGAGAAGCTGGGAGCAAAAGCAGGATACTGCACTCAATGCCACCCAAGGGATGAGCAGGCCCCCTAAGCCATCCCTTCAGCCCAACCCTTGGACACACCCCTACCCTCACCCCATAAAAGGAACAATCTCACCCCCCTCAGTGTGTGAGCAAGGGAACCTGTTTATCGATCTCACTGCCCCCTGCTGCAGCAGGAGCCCCCAATAAAGCCTTGCCTGAATTTCTTGTCTGGCCTCTTTTCAATTTCTATTGATAAAGAAGGCCAAGAACCTGGGTCTGTAACAGTATGAGTCCATTGTTGCATAAAAGTTACAATAGGTGGTGTTGTGGGTGATCTTTATGCTCATTTGGTTATCTTTAAGTCTTCCTTTTGGTTTCTCAAACTTCTCCTCCACTCTTCAACTTCTTCTCCAAAGTTTCTTTAAGCTCTTGTGCTCCTGAGCAAAGTAGAAACTCAATCCACCCTTATCTGGAACCACTTAGAACCAGCAAGAAGTACCTAGGATTCTCAGTTTCANAACTTCTCCTCCACTCTTCAACTTCTTCTCCAAAGTTTCTTTAAGCTCTTGTGCTCCTGAGCAAAGTAGAAACTCAATCCACCCTTATCTGGAACCACTTAGAACCAGCAAGAAGTACCTAGGATTCTCAGTTTCAAGAAGGGAACACCTGGGTACTTTAAAAATATATAAAAATATACAAAATGTGTGTGTGTGTGTGTGTGTGTGTGCATGTGTATAGTTTAACTGATATTGCAGTCAGAGAAAAAAATTAAAAATATTTCTCAAGTTGAAAAGAAATTCTATATCTGGTGGTTGGTATATAGAAGATACGTGATTCAACCCTTATTCATGTATTCATTGAACATTCAGTCAACAGATCCTCACTGAGTGCTTACTGTATGCCTTGCACTAGTCTAACTGCTGGGAATACAGCAGCAAGGTGAAGTACCTACCTTGATTTTGTTGTTCAGCCGCCCAGTCATATCCAGCTCTTTGCAGTCCCATGGACTGCAGCACACCAGCCTTCCTTGTCCTTCACTATTTCCTGGAGTTGACTCAAAGTCATGTCCATTGAGTCAGTGATGCCATCCAGCCATCTCATCCTCTGTTGTCCCCTTCTTCTCCTGCTTTCAACCTTTCCCAGCATCAGGATCTTTTCCAGTGAGTCAGGTCTTTGCATCAGGTGGCCAAAGTACTGGAGCTTCAGCTTNCCATCTAAACATCTCATCCTCTGTCATCCCTTTCTCTTCCTGCCCTTAATCTTTCCCAGTGTCAGGGTCTTTTGCAAGGAGTCAGGTCTTCACATCAGGTGGCCAAAGTATGGGAGATTCAGCTTCAGCATCAGTCCTTCCAATGAATATTCAGGACTGATTTTCCTTAGGATTGGTTTGTTCTCCTTGCAGTCCAAGGGACTCTTAGGAGTTTTCTCCAACACCACAGCTCAAAACATCAATTCTTTAGCAATCGGCCTTCTTTCTGGTTCAGCTCTCTCATCCATGCATGACTATTGGAAAAATCATAGCTTTGACTGTACAGACTTTTGTTGGCAAGCAATGTCTGCTTTTTAATATGCTATCTGGGTTGATCATAGCTTTTCTTCCAAAGAGCAAGCGTCTTTTAATTTCATGGCTGCAGTCATCATCTGCAGTGATTTTGGAGCCCAAGAGAATAAAATCTGTCATTTGTTTTCATTGTTTCCCCATCTATTTGCCATGAAGTGATTTTAAAAATTAATTCATAAAAAATAAAATTAATTCACTAGTTTATCTTTGGCCACGCTGGGTCTTTGCTGTGGTACACGGGCTCCTTGTTGCTGCTCTGGGGCCTTTCTCTAGTTGTGGTGAGTGGGGGCTAGTCTCTAGTTGTGGTATGCAGCTTCCCATTGCAGTGGGTTCTCTTGTTGCAGAGCATGGGCTCCAGGGCTCATGGGCTTCCACAGTTGTAGCACAGCCTCAGTAGTTGTGGAGCATGGGCTTAGTTGCCCTGCAGCATGTGGAATCTTCCTGGACCAGGTATCAAAGCCATGTTCCCTGCTTGGCAGGTGGATTCTTAACCACTGGACCATCAGGGAAATCCAAGCCTCCCGGTCTTGAGAGTCTAGTATTCTTGTTCCACCGTCTGAGGATAAGTGGGTGTGTGGTGGTAGCAGAGGGGACCCCAGGACCTCTGTCCTGAGTGCTGATCACCACTGGACCTCCTCACCATGTGACCCACTCAAGCTCTACCTCCCACCTCCTCTTCTTTCACATAGGGATCCCTGGGGCTTCTGTGTCTCCTCCATCAGGCACCCCAATTCTCTGTGGGCTAAAAAAGTGTGGTAGCCACGTGGCTGCAGGTTTGATCAGAAGCTGACCTCACCCACAGCTTTTGTTGTTGTTCAGCTGCTTTCTTTCACCTAATCCTCACAGTAATATGATGATGTAGGTCCTTTTTTGATCTCCATTTTAGAGACGGAAATACTCACAGAAGGGTTAGATAAACAGCTTGCATCTATTCACTCAGCAAAGAATGAGCAAACCAGAATTTCAACACTGATGTGCTTGCTGCAGAACTCATGATCTTCACTGCTGTGCACACAGTCATATTATTCCCCACTGACTCCTATCCTGTGTCCCAGGATGGGGCTCAGGGACCTGAGCTGAGGACTAGGTAGCATTTGCAATGACCCGTCTGACCTGCCACCCATCCTTCCTGAGTCTGGATAGATTAATTAATTAACTCTGAGAGCCTCTCAGTGCTCCAATTATATTGTAGGTTTATACTGGTTTGGTTTCAGATCATGAGGCAGGAGGCAGGAGTCTCAAACCCATCCCATCTCTTTTCTTGCCCAGTTAACCTCTGCTCACAAGAGCTGTGCCTTTAGTGGGATGCCCGAAGCCTGGAAGAACCTCCAGCTCAAGCCAGCCAAGTCTCATTCAGCCTTCAAAGGCCCACCTCAAGGAAATGCCAGATCCCAGTATCAGATCCTGGTCCAACTCATGCAAACCACCCAAGTCCAGGGCAATTGAGGCCATGGAATTCTGAGTCGAGATCAAGTGGCTTAATACTAAAAGAAAACATTTCCAAAGTTTTCTTAGAGAGAAAGTAAAATAGTGATGGTATTGAATTCTCCAGCTTGCTAATTCATTCCTATTTGATCAGCTCTTGATAGGATGTCACGTCTGAGTGTCCGAACCCACAAATTTATAGTCAAAGAAGTCAGTGTTTTTACATGGATCAAACAGACGCCAGACAGACTTGGACCCGCCCAGCACCAAGCAAGGAAATTTTGCATGCCAGATCCTGGGGTAGCTGATTTTGCATAGATTCTCTTATTAATCTCACGAATGCTTTGCATGGTCTAATATTTTTGGCCACACTTTATAGATTTGGGCATGAAGTTTATAGAAGAAGGAAGAGAAATAACATTTTATGGATCCTAGAAAGTGGTAAGTCCAGTGCTTTGCCTTCATGCTCTCAGGTTCAAATACACCCTCTGCTTCTACTTCCAAGTGGATCCACCATCACAGCAGGGCTTCTCACTGGGCAGAAGCATTGTGTCAAGAGAGAAGGACATTTCCTTGTGGAGACACTGGGGGTGCTGATTGGCACAGAACTACTGCACTCTACACAGTACTGGAAAGTACACAAAAGCACATCCAAAAAGTGTGCCCGACATGTGAACCAACGTATAGGATAGGACATAACAACACACATTTGCATCTTTGACAGTTTGCAACTTGAAGATTCCTTCAAGTAGAGGACTTACTGTATATCCTTCAGTCTTGGTGGGGGCGGGGACTGGAGGAAATAGCCCAGTGTTCATTACCTAAGTCTTTGCAATCTGGCTCATAAAAACCTTGCATGTAAAATCATCACCTTGTTTACCTTCTGTACAGAAAGAATTGAAGGACCTAGGAAAGGATGGAGCCACAAGATGAGAAGTTTGGGGTCCCTGAGTGACTGCATGGAGCAGAGTTCTCCAGATGGAAATGAGCAATGGACAGACCCTCGCTGGGTTAAGCCAGAGAGATCAGGATGGGTTTGTAACTTACAGCAGGGTTGGCTTACCTTAATATTGGTGGGAAGATGAGGAGATTGAGGGGAACCCTGGGAAGAATCAGGGTCTGCAGAGCTTCAGTGTAATCTCAGAGAGGGAGGAGACATATAACTACAGCCTTAGGAAGCAGAATGTAGATTCTTCTGCTGATCCTCCTCTGTGCACTGACATCCCTGGTAAGGATCACTAAGGGCTCTGGAGAGTGGAGGAGCTGAAGGCACAAGCTCCAGGGTTGGGCTGCTCAGCTTTGCAACTCAGCCCCACGCTGTCCTGGGGGCTCCACTTTGCCTAGCACTGGCTCACCCAGGTAGGATCAAAGCCCTGGAATCTTGGTTGCTGGGGAGAAACATCTGGGGGCGTGTGCATCATAGACACCCCCTTAGAGATAAAGGGAGAGCTAAGCTGGTTAGTGAAAGGTGGTATGTATGTGTGTGAGTCTCTCAGGCATGCAGCCCCATGGCGTGCAGCCCACCAAGCCCCTCTGTCCAAGGGATTTTCCAGGCAAGAATACTGCAGTAGGTTGCCACTGCCTTCTCCAGAGGGTCTTCCCAACCCAGAGATGGAACCTGGGTCTCCGTATTGTAGGTGGATTCTTTACCATCTGAGCCCCCAGGGAAGCCAAATGAAAGGTTACCTAAGCTTTTTCCTTCTCAGTTTTCTGAGTCCCAGATTCCAAAGACAGACAAGTAGAAGGAAGGAATCTAAATTCTACAAAACAGCTCAGCATCCCTTGTTCCTGCAGCACTGGGTGCTTAGTGCAGGCTGATGGGAGGCAAGGCAGGACCAGGCAGACCTCAGAGGTTTCTCAGGGCCATGCTGATGGGTTCAGACTTTACTGGGTAGGCAAAGGGGAGACAGGCAAAGCAGCAAGCAGAGCTGCTCCATGTCTCTGATGTCTCCAATGACCTAGATCCAGAAAGGTGGTGGTGGGGTGGCATGTGACCTGAAATAGAGTGAGTTTCTATAGGGCACTGGTCCAGAGTGGACATGATGAGGGCAGGATGCGGAGAGCAGCAAGGGGAAGTGCTGATTGGCAAGTGGGATGCCGCAGGTGAGGGAGGGTCAGGGATTAGTAGCTGTTTCAAGAGTTGGGAGGAAGTGCAGAGAAGACTAGGCAGCGGCGACTGGGGGCGAGTCCAGGGTAACTAGGGTAGCAAATTAGGAAAATCCCGTAGTTTCTTCATTGCACCGTCAGGACAGAGGCTGTGCCTTTCTCAGCTCTGCACGGGCAGCGCCTGGCAGAGCACGTGTGGGCTGAATCGAATCCACTGCTTCTCTGAGCCATCTTCGGCGCCTCTTCAACTTCAGCAAACCAGTTCTTTTGCTCTGCCTGAGGTTCCTAGAACTCTGGCAAGGACCCGGAATGCCAGAGACTGTGTGCTTCTATCCAAGGACAGCTCTCAGTGACCTGGACAGAGGCCGTGACGTCACACGCAAAGGACACTGTCCAGAGCTACCAGTTGGAGACCCAGGCCAGGTTGAGGGTTGCCGGATTTAGCAAATAAAAATACAGTACGCCCAGTTAAAATTTGAATTTAAGATAATAAAATGAATACATTTTTAGTATCACTATGTGTCAAAGGGCTTCCCAGGGGGCACAGTGGTAAAGAATATACCTGCGATGTAGGATATGCAAGAGATGTAGGTTTGATTGTTGGGTTGGGAAGACCCTCTGAAGAAAGAATGGCAACCCACTCCAGTATTCTTGCCTGGAAAATTTCATGGATGGAGGAACCTGGTGGGTATAGTCCATGTTGCAAAGAATTGGACACAACTGAGCGACGGAGCACACCGGGAAATGTGTCAAATATTGCTTGGGACATACTGATTTGTTGTTTATCTATGATTCAAAATTAGCTGGGTGTCCTATGTTTTCTTGGCAAGCCTGTCCGGGTCCCTCTGGCCTGATTTGCTTGGACAGAATGACTTTGCTAATGAGAGTGCCTCCTCCTAGTAGCTAGAAACAGCTCTTGTGTTGTTCAGTGACTAAGTCATGTCCAACTCCTTGTGACCCCATGTACTACAGCATGACTGTCTCCTCCGTCCTCCACTATCTCCTGGAGTTTACTTAAATTCATGCCTACTGAGTCAGGGATTCTATCTAACCATCTCATCCTCTGTCACCCCCTTCTCCTCCTGCCCTCAATCTTTCCCCGTATCAGAGTCTTTTCCAGTGAGTCACCTCTTTGCATCAGGTAGCCAGAGTATTGGGGCTTCAACTTCAGCATCAGTCCTTCCAACGAATATTCAGGGTTGATTTCCTTTAGGATTGACTGGTTTGATCTCCTTGCTGTCCAAGTGACTCTCAAGAGTCTTCTCCAGCACTAGAGTTCAAAGGCATCAATTCTTTGATGCTCAGCCTTTTTTTTTTTTTTTACATTGTTCAACTCTCACATCTATACATGACTACTGGAAAAACCATAGCTTTGACTATAGGACCTTTGTTGGCAAAGTGATGTCTCTGCTTTTTAGTACTCTGTCTAGGTTTGTCGTGGCTTGCTGACTCTAAAAAAGGGAGCCTCAGACCCCACTCTGGCCAAGCCCAGGTTCCTCCCACTAACAATTCCCTCACACTTTCTTTCATTCAAAACACTCAGCCCAAGGAGGTGATGGCACCTGGGGAGGCAGCTGGGTGTCATCCATCAAGGCCACTCCCAAGGCAGGCTGAAAAACTGCTGTGGTTCCAGACAGAAGTGATCGTTAGGGTCCTAATGAAGATTTGTGGTGCTGCTGGGAGAGGCTTCAGCCCCTTGTGGTCCCAGCAGATGGTGGGGGAGTGCCTGAGGGGCGGCTTATGGGAAGGGAGATTCTGGGCGTGGGAAGATCTGGGAAGGATGAGCAGAAAGGAGGAGGGAAGAACATGTGAGCAGAAGGGGTGTGGGAGCTGAGGGCAGAGCTGAAGGGTGGGAAGGAGAGTGCATGCAGGAGTAGGAGGGTCTGAGGCCATCAGGGGCAGAGTCAGGGAAGAGCCTTGAAGACAGCGACAAGCTCGCAGTTAAGGGGCTGTTGGCTTCCTTGGGCTGCTGTAACATGTTAGCCCAAAACAACGGAAACGTGTTCTCATATTTCTGGAATCTAGAGTCTGAAGTCATGTTCACTGAGCTGAACTTAAGTCGAGGTGTAGACAGGGCCCTGCTCCGTTTGGAGGTTCTGGGGAGAAGCCAGTCTATATCTTCCAGCTTCTGGTGGCCCCGGGCATTTCTTGGCTTTTGGTCTCATCGCTATATTCTCTGCCTCCGTGGTCAAGTGGCCATGCCCGTGTTGTTCTCAAAATTCCCTGTTTCTCTCTTATAATATAAGGAGTTATGTGATAGCATGGGGAACCCATTGTGATGATCCAAAGGGAAGTCTTGCTCTCGTGATCCTGAGCTTAATCCCTTCCTTTGCCATATGAAGGGATGCTCTCTCTTTAGCCATAGAAAGTGTTACTTGGTGGTCTCAGGATTAGAGTGTGGACATGTTATTTTGGGAGGCACCATTCAGCCCACTCTCTAGTGTGAGGAGGGACTGAGCGTCATGTCAGGGTGAAGAAGTTTCCTTTTGGGGTCAACAGGAACCCTGCCCCAGCTTTCATTCCTTCCCTGCATTTTGATGCCTCAAAGCCCAGGCAGAGGAATTCACACGCTCCATAGGAAGAGGTGTGTGCTTCTGGTAGCGAGCACTGGGCCAAGAGTCCCAGCTCTCTCTGTCTTTGACAGCCCCCTGTCCCAGGTGACCTAGGGGCTGGTTATGCCCCTCTTTGGGACTATCTCACCCACTGCAAACATGGATGTAGGATTGTGTGTTTTAGTCACTCAATCGTGTTCAACTCTTTGCAATTCCATGGACTGCAGCCCATCAGGCTCCACTGCCCGCAGGATTTCTCAGGCAAGAATACTGGAGTAGGTTGCGGCCTCTAAGGCTTCCCAGGTGGTGCTGGTGATAAAGCACCCCCACCTGCCAATGCATGGGTCATAAAGGACGTGGGTTCAATCCCTGGGTCAGGAAGACCCCCTGGAGGGGAGCATGGCAACCCACTCTAGTATTCTTGCCTGGAGAATCTCACGGACAGAGGAATCTGGCGGTCTATAGTCCATACAGTCTTAAAGAGTTGGACATAACTGAAGTGACTTAGCATGCATGGGTCCCTTTGACTCAGAAACCGGTTGGTGATGTCCAGTGTCATTTCACGTGGGGAATCTCAGGTCCCTGGAAGTTGGCCTCTGTTTCAGCTTCACTGGGGTGCAGAACCCAANCTAGGAAAGGATGGAGCCACAAGATGAGAAGTTTGGGGTCCCTGAGTGACTGCATGGAGCAGAGTTCTCCAGATGGAAATGAGCAATGGACAGACCCTCGCTGGGTTAAGCCAGAGAGATCAGGATGGGTTTGTAACTTACAGCAGGGTTGGCTTACCTTAATATTGGTGGGAAGATGAGGAGATTGAGGGGAACCCTGGGAAGAATCAGGGTCTGCAGAGCTTCAGTGTAATCTCAGAGAGGGAGGAGACATATAACTACAGCCTTAGGAAGCAGAATGTAGATTCTTCTGCTGATCCTCCTCTGTGCACAGACATCCCTGGTAAGGATCACTAAGGGCTCTGGAGAGTGGAGGAGCTGAAGGCACAAGCTCCAGGGTTGGGCTGCTCAGCTTTGCAACTCAGCCCCACGCTGTCCTGGGGGCTCCACTTTGCCTAGCACTGGCTCACCCAGGTAGGATCAAAGCCCTGGAATCTTGGTTGCTGGGGAGAAACATCTGGGGGCGTGTGCATCATAGACACCCCCTTAGAGATAAAGGGAGAGCTAAGCTGGTTAGTGAAAGGTGGTATGTATGTGTGTGAGTCTCTCAGGCATGCAGCCCCATGGCGTGCAGCCCACCAAGCCCCTCTGTCCAAGGGATTTTCCAGGCAAGAATACTGCAGTAGGTTGCCACTGCCTTCTCCAGAGGGTCTTCCCAACCCAGAGATGGAACCTGGGTCTCCGTATTGTAGGTGGATTCTTTACCATCTGAGCCCCCAGGGAAGCCAAATGAAAGGTTACCTAAGCTTTTTCCTTCTCAGTTTTCTGAGTCCCAGATTCCAAAGACAGACAAGTAGAAGGAAGGAATCTAAATTCTACAAAACAGCTCAGCATCCCTTGTTCCTGCAGCACTGGGTGCTTAGTGCAGGCTGATGGGAGGCAAGGCAGGACCAGGCAGACCTCAGAGGTTTCTCAGGGCCATGCTGATGGGTTCAGACTTTACTGGGTAGGCAAAGGGGAGACAGGCAAAGCAGCAAGCAGAGCTGCTCCATGTCTCTGATGTCTCCAATGACCTAGATCCAGAAAGGTGGTGGTGGGGTGGCATGTGACCTGAAATAGAGTGAGTTTCTATAGGGCACTGGTCCAGAGTGGACATGATGAGGGCAGGATGCGGAGAGCAGCAAGGGGAAGTGCTGATTGGCAAGTGGGATGCCGCAGGTGAGGGAGGGTCAGGGATTAGTAGCTGTTTCAAGAGTTGGGAGGAAGTGCAGAGAAGACTAGGCAGCGGCGACTGGGGGCGAGTCCAGGGTAACTAGGGTAGCAAATTAGGAAAATCCCGTAGTTTCTTCATTGCACCGTCAGGACAGAGGCTGTGCCTTTCTCAGCTCTGCACGGGCAGCGCCTGGCAGAGCACGTGTGGGCTGAATCGAATCCACTGCTTCTCTGAGCCATCTTCGGCGCCTCTTCAACTTCAGCAAACCAGTTCTTTTGCTCTGCCTGAGGTTCCTAGAACTCTGGCAAGGACCCGGAATGCCAGAGACTGTGTGCTTCTATCCAAGGACAGTTCTCAGTGACCTGGACAGAGGCCGTGACGTCACACGCAAAGGACACTGTCCAGAGCTACCAGTTGGAGACCCAGGCCAGGTTGAGGGTTGCCGGATTTAGCAAATAAAAATACAGTACGCCCAGTTAAAATTTGAATTTAAGATAATAAAATGAATACATTTTTAGTATCACTATGTGTCAAAGGGCTTCCCAGGGGGCACAGTGGTAAAGAATATACCTGCGATGTAGGATATGCAAGAGATGTAGGTTTGATTGTTGGGTTGGGAAGACCCTCTGAAGAAAGAATGGCAACCCACTCCAGTATTCTTGCCTGGAAAATTTCATGGATGGAGGAACCTGGTGGGTATAGTCCATGTTGCAAAGAATTGGACACAACTGAGCGACGGAGCACACCGGGAAATGTGTCAAATATTGCTTGGGACATACTGATTTGTTGTTTATCTATGATTCAAAATTAGCTGGGTGTCCTATGTTTTCTTGGCAAGCCTGTCCGGGTCCCTCTGGCCTGATTTGCTTGGACAGAATGACTTTGCTAATGAGAGTGCCTCCTCCTAGTAGCTAGAAACAGCTCTTGTGTTGTTCAGTGACTAAGTCATGTCCAACTCCTTGTGACCCCATGTACTACAGCATGACTGTCTCCTCCGTCCTCCACTATCTCCTGGAGTTTACTTAAATTCATGCCTACTGAGTCAGGGATTCTATCTAACCATCTCATCCTCTGTCACCCCCTTCTCCTCCTGCCCTCAATCTTTCCCCGTATCAGAGTCTTTTCCAGTGAGTCACCTCTTTGCATCAGGTAGCCAGAGTATTGGGGCTTCAACTTCAGCATCAGTCCTTCCAACGAATATTCAGGGTTGATTTCCTTTAGGATTGACTGGTTTGATCTCCTTGCTGTCCAAGTGACTCTCAAGAGTCTTCTCCAGCACTAGAGTTCAAAGGCATCAATTCTTTGATGCTCAGCCTTTTTTTTTTTTTTTACATTGTTCAACTCTCACATCTATACATGACTACTGGAAAAACCATAGCTTTGACTATAGGACCTTTGTTGGCAAAGTGATGTCTCTGCTTTTTAGTACTCTGTCTAGGTTTGTCGTGGCTTGCTGACTCTAAAAAAGGGAGCCTCAGACCCCACTCTGGCCAAGCCCAGGTTCCTCCCACTAACAATTCCCTCACACTTTCTTTCATTCAAAACACTCAGCCCAAGGAGGTGATGGCACCTGGGGAGGCAGCTGGGTGTCATCCATCAAGGCCACTCCCAAGGCAGGCTGAAAAACTGCTGTGGTTCCAGACAGAAGTGATCGTTAGGGTCCTAATGAAGATTTGTGGTGCTGCTGGGAGAGGCTTCAGCCCCTTGTGGTCCCAGCAGATGGTGGGGGAGTGCCTGAGGGGCGGCTTATGGGAAGGGAGATTCTGGGCATGGGAAGATCTGGGAAGGATGAGCAGAAAGGAGGAGGGAAGAACATGTGAGCAGAAGGGGTGTGGGAGCTGAGGGCAGAGCTGAAGGGTGGGAAGGAGAGTGCATGCAGGAGTAGGAGGGTCTGAGGCCATCAGGGGCAGAGTCAGGGAAGAGCCTTGAAGACAGCGACAAGCTCGCAGTTAAGGGGCTGTTGGCTTCCTTGGGCTGCTGTAACATGTTAGCCCAAAACAACGGAAACGTGTTCTCATATTTCTGGAATCTAGAGTCTGAAGTCATGTTCACTGAGCTGAACTTAAGTCGAGGTGTAGACAGGGCCCTGCTCCGTTTGGAGGTTCTGGGGAGAAGCCAGTCTATATCTTCCAGCTTCTGGTGGCCCCGGACATTTCTTGGCTTTTGGTCTCATCACTATATTCTCTGCCTCCGTGGTCAAGTGGCCATGCCGTGTTGTTCTCAAAATTCCCTGTTTCTCTCTTATAATATAAGGAGTTATGTGATAGCATGGGGAACCCATTGTGATGATCCAAAGGGAAGTCTTGCTCTCGTGATCCTGAGCTTAATCCCTTCCTTTGCCATATGAAGGGATGCTCTCTCTTTAGCCATAGAAAGTGTTACTTGGTGGTCTCAGGATTAGAGTGTGGACATGTTATTTTGGGAGGCACCATTCAGCCCACTCTCTAGTGTGAGGAGGGACTGAGCGTCATGTCAGGGTGAAGAAGTTTCCTTTTGGGGTCAACAGGAACCCTGCCCCAGCTTTCATTCCTTCCCTGCATTTTGATGCCTCAAAGCCCAGGCAGAGGAATTCACACGCTCCATAGGAAGAGGTGTGTGCTTCTGGTAGCGAGCACTGGGCCAAGAGTCCCAGCTCTCTCTGTCTTTGACAGCCCCCTGTCCCAGGTGACCTAGGGGCTGGTTATGCCCCTCTTTGGGACTATCTCACCCACTGCAAACATGGATGTAGGATTGTGTGTTTTAGTCACTCAATCGTGTTCAACTCTTTGCAATTCCATGGACTGCAGCCCATCAGGCTCCACTGCCCGCAGGATTTCTCAGGCAAGAATACTGGAGTAGGTTGCGGCCTCTAAGGCTTCCCAGGTGGTGCTGGTGATAAAGCACCCCCACCTGCCAATGCATGGGTCATAAAGGACGTGGGTTCAATCCCTGGGTCAGGAAGACCCCCTGGAGGGGAGCATGGCAACCCACTCTAGTATTCTTGCCTGGAGAATCTCACGGACAGAGGAATCTGGCGGTCTATAGTCCATACAGTCTTAAAGAGTTGGACATAACTGAAGTGACTTAGCATGCATGGGTCCCTTTGACTCAGAAACCGGTTGGTGATGTCCAGTGTCATTTCACGTGGGGAATCTCAGGTCCCTGGAAGTTGGCCTCTGTTTCAGCTTCACTGGGGTGCAGAACCCAATGTAGGCAGTGGTCTAGGCTCAGCTTTTGGACTCACGGTTGATCTTAGCTCTGCAGAGTTCTCACTGACGACAGTCCTGACTTAGTAGTGCAGCGCAAACCCAGATCAGCAGGGGGGCCGCTGGAACACAAGGAAGAGGGACAAGATTGGCTGTCTGTGACCTCGGCCATGCCTCTGAACTGTCCTCATTTGAAAACTGAGGATATTTTAAGGGTGGTCGATGGATGAGAATTAGAAGTCAATAATTGCACAGGGTCCACTAGAATGTTTGCTTTGCTGTGGGTCTCAGCCAGTGGTAACCCTGTCCCTGAATAACCCCGCAAAGGTGGCTCATGTTTTGTCTTCAGTTACACTCCCCCAGCCCAGAGCAACCCTCTCCCAGACACACAAGGCTCACCCCTCACTTCCTCCAGGTGTTCACGACCTTCTTAGAGAAGACTCGCTGACACCCTATCTAAACTCTCTACCACCACCCCACCCGCCCTGCTTTATATTTCTCCCTGAATTTATCACAAGGTAACTTGCCAGACATTTCACATATTTTTCTGGTTACTGATACTTGCCTGTTTCCCTCTTTAAATATCAGCTTTTAGAGGCCAGGGATGGAATCCTGTTTTATTACTACTGGATTCTCACTGAAAACAGTGCCTGACCCACAGGGTGCTTGGATGCTTAGTCATATCTGACTCTTGGAGACTCCATGAACTGTAGCTCACCAGATTTCTCTGTCCCTGGGATTCCCCAGGCAGGAATACTGGAGTGGGTTGCCCTGCCCTCCTCCAGGGGATCTTCCTGGATCCTCCAGGGATCAGCCCTACCCTCCAGGGAATCGAACCTGCGCCTCCAGCATCTCCTGCACAGCAGACCCACTGAGTCACCTGGGAAGCCCATCTCACAATAAGCGCTCACAAATATTTGTGGAATGACAGACCGAGTGGGAGAGTGACGGGGACACTCTTGCAGCTGCTGTGTTGAGGATGGGACATTGGGAGTGGGGGATGGAGTGGGGGATAGACGCTGAGGGAGGAGTTAAGAGTTGACAGAGACAGGCAGGAGCTGCTGGAGGCTTGGAGCAGTGGAAGCACTGGGGTACGGGGAGTGTAGGGACAGGATATACAGCAGGATCAGATGGAGCATGTGGCAGAAAGAGGACTCCAGGTTTTCTGAAGCATGTAGATGAATGGAGCTTCTCTTTACTGTGCTGGGATCTCTGGGGAAGAGCAGGTTTGTGATGCCCACATCCAGGAGCATCCAGGAGCCTTTCGAACTAGGCAGATGCAGGTGAGGATGAACTGTACCAACCTCGGAGGGCTGGGATTCTCCTTCCACTTTCAAGAGGAGTTCGCTGGGGAATTCTCAGCCATGCTGCTGCTGCTGCTAAGTCGCTTCAGTTGTGTCTAACTCTGTGCAACCCCACAGACAGCAGCCCACCAGGCTCCTCTGTCCGCAGGATTCTCCAGGCAAGAATACCGGGGTAAGTTGCCATTTTCTTCTCCAATGCATGCATGCTAAGTCTCTTCAGTCATTTTTGACTCTGTGCGACCCTATGGACAGCAGCCCACCAGGCTCCTCTGTCCACAGGATTCTCTAGGCAAGAATGCAGGAGTGGGTTACCATTTCCTTCTCCATTTTCAGCCATAATGTGAGTGAAAGTGAAGTCATGGAGTCGTGTCCAACTCTTTGTGACCCCATGGACTGTAGCCCACTGGGCTTCTCCATCCATGGAATTTTCCAAGCAAGAGTACTGGAGTGGGTTGGCATTTCCTTCTCCAGGGGATCTTCCTGAGCCAGGGATCGCACCTGGGTCTCCCGCATTGCAGGCAGATGCTTTACCATTTGAGCCACCAGGGAAGCCCCTAACGTGAGGAAAAGGGTGAATTAGACCCATGTGAGGACCTTGGACAGAGAAGGTGATGGTGCCCCACTCCAGTACTCTTGCCTGGAAAATCCATGGACAGAGTAGCCTGGTAGGCTGCAGTCCATGGGGTCGCAAAGAGTTGGACACAACTGAGTGATTTCACGTTCACTTTTCACTTTCATGCATTGGAGAAAGAAATGGCAACCCACTCCAGTGTTCTTGCCTGGAGAATCCCAGGGACGGGGGAGCCTGGTGGGCTGCCGCCTATGGGGTCACACAGAGTTGGACACGACTGAAATGACTTAGCAGCAGCAGCAGCAGAGGTCCTTGGAAAGGCAGTGTGCAACAGTGGAAAAGGCTGGACTTTGTAGTTAGACACGTGGGCTCTGATCTGATTCTTGTCATTTCCTGCTTATTTACTCTCATTGGATTCCTTATCTCTCAAATGAAATGGTAACCCTGACCTCACAAGGTGTAGCAGGAGAGAAAGGGGGCAGGGCACAACTTTTGAAAGAATGACATAGCCCAAGAATATAACATGAACTGATTAGAATCAAATGGGACCAAGATGGCAGACAAGACTAGACCTTGATCCTCAATCAGCAAATGAAATAACTCACCCAGAGGCGTCATGATAGTTCCAAGGCATTGTTAAAAGACCAAGGAGTGGGTGGTGGCTCAAATTCTGGAAATCTCTGCCCACTTCCAAAAAAAAATTGGAATAATCCTCCCACTCATTAGCATAGGAAATTAGCCAGCCTATAAAAACTCACCACGCCACATTTCATGGCTGCACTTGCCCTCTGTGATGGCCCACACTCTGTCTGTGGAGTGTGCTTCTCTCTGAATCTGAATAAATCCACTTCTTACCTATCACTTTGTATTTCACCGAATGTCTTCTGTGATGAGACATCTAGAACCTGAACTTCATTAGGTCCTGAAATCAGGTAACATGGGTTTTGGCTGGGTTTGAGTCCCAGCCATGTGGGTTCAAGTCCCAAGCACAGTTTTGGCTGGATTTGAGTCCCAGGTAANTATTTCACCGAATGTCTTCTGTGATGAGACATCTAGAACCTGAACTTCATTAGGTCCTGAAATCAGGTAACATGGGTTTTGGCTGGGTTTGAGTCCCAGCCATGTGGGTTCAAGTCCCAAGCACAGTTTTGGCTGGATTTGAGTCCCAGGTAAGATTTTGGCTGGGTTTGAGTTCCAACTAATTTGGAACCAGTCTGCTGTTCCATGTCTGGTTTTAACTGTTGCTTCTTGACCTGCATACAGATTTCTCAGGAGGCAGGTAAGGTAGTCTGGTAATCCCATCTCCTGAAGAATTTTCCACAGTTTGTTGTGATCTACACAGTCAAAGGCTTTGGTGTCATCAATAAAGCAGGAGTAGGTATTTTTCTGGAGAAGGCAATGGCAACCCACTCCAGTACTCTTGCCTGGAAAATCCCATGGATGGAGGAGCCTNGAGAAGGGGACGACCGAGGATGAGATGGCTGGATGGCATCACGGACTTGATGGACGTGAGTCTGAGTGTACTCCGGGAGATGGTGATGGACATGAAGGCCTGGCGTGCTGCAATTCATGGGGTCGCACAGAGTCGGACTCAACTGAACAACTCAGCACCAGGAGTCAGGAATTTAAGAAGTGAAGGTTGGATCATGAGGTGAAGCATTTAAAGATACAGTGGTGAAGCTGGCTAGTTCAGAACTCAGACCATTTGCTGGGGAGGGATAGTTTTATTTTTTAAACATTTGTTTGGCTGCATCAGGTCTTAGCTGTGGCATGTGGGATCATAGTTTCCCAACCAGGTATCGAACCTTTGTCCCCTCCATTGGAAGGCAGATTCTCAACCACTGGACCACCAGGGAAGTCTCCAGGAATAGTTTTAAATACAAGCATTGAAAAATCTTAACACTGTCTTCTCCAGTCCCTTCTTTTCCGTATGGTGAAACCCGAGAGGTGAAAGGCTATGAGGCCGATGATCTGCTGTAAACTATTGTGAGCCTGGATTGAGGAATACCCTTGACTGACATGCAGATTAGAGCCTAGGTGCTAGAGTGCCTTGTGAGAAACTGTGCGGGATGAGACAGCTTCCTAGGGAGGATTTAGTTTAGGAGCATGAACCTTGTGTTAAAACTGTAGCACAGCCTGGGAACCTGGTATGATTGTCCTTGCAACTGAAGAAATAATTCTACACACTCACTCTTTGGGTTTCTGAGTCCTCTTTCACTTTCCCACTCCCCCCAACACATACACATCTTCCATGCCAATTACTGTGTTAACACTAAGAAATGATCACGTGTTATCCTTTCCAGGGCTATCTGTATTTTAACTGGGACGAAAACTTCCAAGAGAGAATATTGCATCTAAAAAATAGTTTCACATCTCTGTGGCTTCAAGTTTATGAAGGGTGAAGGAGCCATCTTTATGTCCTAGAATCAGGGTGTCTAAGAGCAGATTAAAAAGAGGGGAACCTGAAGTCTAAGAAGAGGATGTCATCTCCCTGGGGCTGAATAGGCACCCATTTGTTAATCAGTGAAAAAATTGCTGACCAAGACTCGGGGAGGGGAGGGGGGCCACTGTGTTTACAGAAAGAAGAGAAAAGATAATAGAAATAGACCCCATCAAGGAGAAAATAATATGACTTGATGACTGTGATCCCAAGATGTGAAGGGGAGAGTGCATTAAAAAAAAAANATTTCTTTGCATTGATCACTGAGGAAGGCTTTCTTATCTCTTCTTGCTATTCTTTGGAACTCAGCATTCAAATGGGTATATCTTTCCTTCCTCCTTTACGTAAACGTACATCAAAGCTGCATATTGTCACCTTGCTTATTTAACTTACATGCAGAGTACATCATGCAAAATGCCAGGCTGGATGAAGCACAAGCTGAAATCAAAATTAGAGGGAGAAATATCAATAACCTCAGATACACAGATGACATCACCCTATGATAGAAAATTGAAGAGGAACTGAAGAGCCTCTTGATGAAAGTGAAAGAGGAGAGTGAGAAAGTTGGCTTAAAATTCAACATTCAAAAAACTAAGNAAATTAGAGGGAGAAATATCAATAACCTCAGATACACAGATGACATCACCCTATGATAGAAAATTGAAGAGGAACTGAAGAGCCTCTTGATGAAAGTGAAAGAGGAGAGTGAGAAAGTTGGCTTAAAATTCAACATTCAAAAAACTAAGATTGTGGCATCCAGTCCTATCACTTCATGGCAAATAGATGGGGAAACAATGGAAACAGTGACAGACTTTATTTTGGGGGCTCCAAAATCATTGCAGATGGTGACTGAAGCCATGAAATTAAAAGACGCTTGCTCCTTGGAAGAAAAGCTGTGACCAACCTAGACAGCATATTAAAAAGCAGAGACATTACTTTGCTGACAAAAACCTGTCTAGTTAAAGCTATGGTTTTTCCAGTAGTCATGTGCAGATATGAGAGTTGGACTATAAAGAAAGTTGAGTGCCAAAGAACTGATGCTTTTGAACTGTGGTGTTGAAGACTCTTGGGAGTTCCTTGGACTACAAAGAGATACAACCAGTCTATTCTAAAGGAAATCAGTCCTGAAAATTCATTGGAAAGACTGATGCTGAAGCTGAAACTCCCATACTTTGGCCACCTGATGTGAAGATCTGACTCCTTGGAAAAGACCCTGATTCTGGGAAAGATTGAGGGCAGGAGGAGAAGGGGACGACAGAGGATGAGATGGNAAGACTGATGCTGAAGCTGAAACTCCCATACTTTGGCCACCTGATGTGAAGATCTGACTCCTTGGAAAAGACCCTGATTCTGGGAAAGATTGAGGGCAGGAGGAGAAGGGGACGACAGAGGATGAGATGGTTGGATGGCATCACTGGCTCAAATGACATCAATTTGAGCAGGCTGTGGGACTTGGTGATGGACAGGGAGGCCTGGCGTGCTGCAGTCCATGGAGTTGCACAGAGTTGGACATGACTGAGTGACTGAACTGAACTGACTGAGTCCCAGCCATGGTGGATTCAAGTCCCAGACTGGATTTTGGCTGGGTTTGAGTCCAGCACGTGGGTTCAGTTCCCAGTCTGTAGTAAACGGTTTCAAAGGTACCATGAAGTTCAAGTGACACATCTCTAAGAGCCAAACACTGTGGCAGGCACAGAATAGAAAGTCAATAATTACTGATTTTCTTTCTGGCCCCACTGTGATTTCACAGTCTCTCTAGCAGACAGAGTTGCATGATGGTAGGGGGTTTTTAATGTTCTTTACTTATGCGCATCTGAGAAAAAAATTTCAATGCAAATATGCCCCACAGATTATTATGAAAGGCCATTTAATATGTATCAAAATAAAAATATTAAAAGGAAGATCTATTGCTTTGCTCAGTGTCATTTGATTATATTATACAGAAAGAATTACAATTAGTCTCTTTCTCTGCCATCACCTTTCTGTTCGATTTTCTCACATCAGGTGTTCACATTCCAGAGAGAAAACTTCCTCTCCTCCATCTGACATTTTCCAACGTGTTGATACATACCCAATGGGGTGATTCTACAGAACAGGGTGCCACTCACAGCTCTGACCTGAATGAAGTGGCTCCCCGAATTCTATTTATGTCCTAATGAATATACTCAAGTTAACGGTGTCAAAGTCTTGCTAAGCACACCTGCAGCTGAGAGTACAGTATGGGTCTGGAGTGAGTCTGAATTTTCCTTCCATAAAAATAATTTTGGCAGATGGGGATCAATATCTTCCTCCCATATGTTTTAAATTCTCTATAAAGGATAATTGAAGACACCCATCTCAGCAGCGCTGTTCGATGTGAATGCCTTCAGCAATTCTAAAAAGGTAATTTGGAAAGGAAGGAGACTAACAGTTGGCTCATGTCTACTATGTATCGAGGCTGTGTTATGCACCTTTGCATATGTTATCTCGTAATCTGCACAACAGCTTGGTGGGGAAGTGAATGTTGGGCTTGCTCTTGTTGCACCCAGGCTCAGAAAGGTTAAGTTACTTGCTTAAGATCACATAGTCGTTATCAGCGCATCCGGGTTCTGAAGCCTGTATCATCTGACTGCAAAGCTTGCTCTCTTGAGTCTCGTCTTATACTCTGCCCACTTCATCTCTAATACTCCACTTCTCCCACCTCCAGGCTTGTTTTCATTGAGAACTTGGGCTAAATCAGTGGAGAAATCCGAAACTCTGAGACCAGATTTGGAAAGAGCCTTCTTGGCCCAAACTTAAACTCGGACCACCTCCATTTCATCTTCAGTTAGACTGTGTTAGTGTTCTTATTTCCTTGTGTGTAAATGGAAACAAAGTTGGACAGAGGTGTCTGTGCCCTTGGACCTGGGGAGATTTTGCCTCTATTCTAGGAAATGCGTCTCTTTCTCGGGAGGTGAGAGGGAGGCAGTTCCTGCCAGGGGAGATGGATTCTTTCCATTGCTGACTGATCATCCGGGCAGCCTCCCAGCTGAGCTCGCAGGGCGGCTCCTCCGTGCTCTGCTGCTTGGTTCCTGTTGGGGTTAGATTTGGCTCTGGGTTTCCCTCTGCCCATTAATCTTCATTTTAGTTTGTTGCTATAAAGATACATCTTGAAACATTCAAGAAGTGAAGGAGGAGTTCATCCGTGTCACAGACAGCATGCTTCAAGGGTTGCTATTCCATCAACCTGGCCAACTTGGACGTCAAAGCATATACCCCGGGAGGAAGTGGCCTTGGCGGTTTTCCTTGCTTTTCACCATGTCCTCACCTCCAAATTTGTCCAGAGCAGCAATAACCCATTTTATTATTGAGTCGATGACCAAGAGGACAGGAATGCCTTCTATGGCCCTGAGAGCGTCTCTGATCCCAGGGTATCCCCAACTATCACGGTCCCCAGACCATATGCCTTCAGCACTTCACTGTGTGAAGTCCTCTACCTGGAGCCAGTGGATCTCTTCCAGACCCTGCAGACCCACTGGCAGTTCCCTTGATGTCCATGTTGTTATTATGAATCAGTCTCCTTGGCCTCAGGACTCTGCTTCTGCCTGTCGCACATTTGTTAAACTCATAAGCGCTGCTAGTCACTAACTGTACACCGATATGTCCTGTATTTCTTTAGGGGGGATTCCAGATATGGGAGAAGTTCTGACAATTGGAAACTTTGGATTGAATGAAGACGCCTTCCTTAGAAAGTGGAGCACTTTTGATATAGAGGAATGAGAGTCTTGGGAAAGTGTGTTCCCTAATTTCAGCTTCCAGAAAAATGCCTTCACGGGGCCAGAAGAAAAGGGGATTAACACTAACTGAGTTCCTGCAGTCGAGTTCATATGTCTGTGGCCCTTGCTATCTCCTTTATTTACATTGGGGCTTCCCTGATGACTGAGATGGTAAAGAGTCCGCCTTCAGTGCAAGGAGACCGGGTTCAATTCCTGGGTTTGGAAGATTCCCTGAAGAAGGAAATGGCTACCCACTCCAGTATTCTTGCCTGGAGAATTCCATGGACAGAGGAGCCTGNCTGTGTTAGTGTTCTTATTTCCTTGTGTGTAAATGGAAACAAAGTTGGACAGAGGTGTCTGTGCCCTTGGACCTGGGGAGATTTTGCCTCTATTCTAGGAAATGCGTCTCTTTCTCGGGAGGTGAGAGGGAGGCAGTTCCTGCCAGGGGAGATGGATTCTTTCCATTGCTGACTGATCATCCGGGCAGCCTCCCAGCTGAGCTCGCAGGGCGGCTCCTCCGTGCTCTGCTGCTTGGTTCCTGTTGGGGTTAGATTTGGCTCTGGGTTTCCCTCTGCCCATTAATCTTCATTTTAGTTTGTTGCTATAAAGATACATCTTGAAACATTCAAGAAGTGAAGGAGGAGTTCATCCGTGTCACAGACAGCATGCTTCAAGGGTTGCTATTCCATCAACCTGGCCAACTTGGACGTCAAAGCATATACCCCGGGAGGAAGTGGCCTTGGCGGTTTTCCTTGCTTTTCACCATGTCCTCACCTCCAAATTTGTCCAGAGCAGCAATAACCCATTTTATTATTGAGTCGATGACCAAGAGGACAGGAATGCCTTCTATGGCCCTGAGAGCGTCTCTGATCCCAGGGTATCCCCAACTATCACGGTCCCCAGACCATATGCCTTCAGCACTTCACTGTGTGAAGTCCTCTACCTGGAGCCAGTGGATCTCTTCCAGACCCTGCAGACCCACTGGCAGTTCCCTTGATGTCCATGTTGTTATTATGAATCAGTCTCCTTGGCCTCAGGACTCTGCTTCTGCCTGTCGCACATTTGTTAAACTCATAAGCGCTGCTAGTCACTAACTGTACACCGATATGTCCTGTATTTCTTTAGGGGGAATTCCAGATATGGGAGAAGTTCTGACAATTGGAAACTTTGGATTGAATGAAGACGCCTTCCTTAGAAAGTGGAGCACTTTTGATATAGAGGAATGAGAGTCTTGGGAAAGTGTGTTCCCTAATTTCAGCTTCCAGAAAAATGCCTTCACGGGGCCAGAAGAAAAGGGGATTAACACTAACTGAGTTCCTGCAGTCGAGTTCATATGTCTGTGGCCCTTGCTATCTCCTTTATTTACATTGGGGCTTCCCTGATGACTGAGATGGTAAAGAGTCCGCCTTCAGTGCAAGGAGACCGGGTTCAATTCCTGGGTTTGGAAGATTCCCTGAAGAAGGAAATGGCTACCCACTCCAGTATTCTTGCCTGGAGAATTCCATGGACAGAGGAGCCTGGTGGGCTACAGTCCATGGGGTCACAAAGAATCAGACATGACACAGTGTCTGATTTAATTTGCGGCGAGCATAGCCCTATTTTGCAGAAAGGGAAATTCAGGCTCAAGGAAAGTAAGTGGGTGAGCGTGCAGAACCTTCAAATGGGATTGTGCCTAGAAAGACTGAGTGGAAGCTATCGTCAGGCTGCTAAGATGTTTCACAAGGTGATTAGTGTTGAGGCACAATTTTTATGGCTTAAGGTATAACCTTTAGCTTTCTGATTGAATCAATTCACCAAGATTATGCACCATCTCTTGGAGCAGACTCACATTAACCAAACTTATAAAGGCTTATGTAAAAAACCACAGTGTCAATATATTAAGTGAAAACGGAAGTCACATCTCACACAATGGCCAAAATACTTGCAGTGACCCAAATGGCACCTTCTCTTCTTGTTGGCAAGTTACACTGGAAAATAAATTATAATTGGAAGGTTCCTTGATGAAAATACAGAGTATGATTAGGTAGTTATGCAATGCAAGTGTCCCATGGCCTTGGACTCTAGTGGCCTCTGGCCCCCATTTTCATAAAGGGGCTAACTTTGGCCACAGAGGTTGGACAGACTGATGCTTAGACCTGGATTCCATCTCCCCTGGTCATTACTACCCCGTGACTCTCCACTTCCAGGAATGACCGAGTGCTCCACTGCTTAACTTGAATTATATTAATGTCACCAGTTATTAATACCTTGGCTTACAAGCCATTCTATTTTTTCCCAGTTATCTTTCAACATCCCAGCTCTGACCCGGTATTTGCAGTGCTATTAATAACTCTGCTATTTATTCTCTAATTTCCAAATTGCTGGCAACCCCCATAGCTTTCCCTTGTAGAGATTATTTCTATGCTGTAGGATTTGGGGAATGGTTAAGTGAGGGACAATATAAGGTAAGAGAGCCCAGAGTGAGGCAGCTGATTAGTTAGTTCTGTTCTTTTCTTTCCAGAGGGTTCAGTTCAGTTCAGTTCAGTTCAGTCGCTCAGTTGTGTCCAACTCTTTGCGACCTCATGAATCGCAGCATGTCAGGCCTCCCTGTCCATCACCAACTCCTGGAGTCCACCCAAACTCATGTCCATCGAGTCGGTGATGCCATCCAGCCATCTCATCCTGTCGTCCCCTTCTCCTCCTGCCCCCAATCTCTCCCAGCATCAGAGTCTTTTCCAATGAGTCAGCTCTTCGCATGAGGTAGACAAAGTATTGGAGTTTCAGCTTTAGCATCAGTCCTTCCAATGAACACCCCGGACTGATCTCCAGAGGGTTAAAACTATATAAAAATGCCCTACCTAGATCACTATCTCACTGATGTCAGAAGACAGAGTTAAATTATGATTTCTACCTGGACTGATCTCCAGAGGGTTAAAACTATATAAAAATGCCCTACCTAGATCACTATCTCACTGATGTCAGAAGACAGAGTTAAATTATGATTTCTACCTCACATCACAAACTGTGGAGCAGGGAAAAGTTTTCTCCCCTCTTAAAAAGAGACTATTTACTAGCAATGATGGTCTCTCTTTCCACATATGTGACTTTGACTACATTTTATAGAATCTCCATGTTGGAGACCATTTTTCTCAAACCTATTGCCTGTCAGTGGGCTGGTCCAATGTCGTCAGAAGAGAAGCAGCATCACTAGTCAAGGAGCACTTGACATTTCCTTCTGCTCACACTTAGCTTTAAGAAAGCCTCTACTGCCACTAAACTTCAGTGTCTACAGTGATACCTTGAGTTTGGGCTTCAAAGAGGGGAAAGACCAAGAAAGATGGCACCTAACTATCCATACAAGGCGTCATGGTGTTGACCAAGGTAGACACTCAGGTTCTCTGCCTTCCAGACTTTGTATTTCTCCATTTAAAGAGTGAGGTGGTAATCTCCTGATAATATCAATTAATATTATCATTAATAAACAACACTTCAAAGTGTTTCATATTTGATTATCACATTTGATCCCTGATGAGGGTTTTTTAAATTTTAATCCCATTTCATAAATTAAAAACCAGACAGCAGATGCATCATATAGCCATTCAGTTAGCAGAAAACATATCTCTGTTGACTCCAAATTCAGGACTCTTTTCAGGATTCCATGTTTTTTCCTCATTTCTGGGCTCAAGTTCACCTCTGGCCCTTAGAATGAGTTTAGTGTAAGGACTAGGAAATACATAACATGGGTCACTGTCCAGGTTAATTTTATGTGTCAACTTGCCTAGACCACAATACTTAGCTATTTGGTTAGATGTTATTTCAGATGGTCCTGTGAAGATATTTTTTAGATAAGGTTAACAGTTACATCTTGGAGAAGGCAATGGCAACCCACTCCAGTACTCTTGCCTAGAAAATCATGGGCGGAGGAGCCTGGTAGGTTGCAGTCCATGTGGTTGCGAAGAGTTGGACATGACTGAAGCGATTTAGCAGCAGCAGCAGCAGCAGCAAAACTTACATCTGGAAATGCAGGAGACCCCGGTTTGATTCCTGGGTCTGGAAGATCCTCTGCAGAAGGAATAGGCTGCCCACTCTGGTATTCTTGGGTTTTCCTGGTGGCTCAGATAGTAAAGAATCTGTCTTCAATGTGGGAGACCTGGGTTCAGTCCCTGGGTTGGGAAGATCCACTTGAGGAGGTCATGGCAACCCACTCCAGCATTCTTGCCTGGAGAATTCCATGGACAGAGGAGTCTGGTGGGCTACAGTCCATGGGGTCTATATTCAGATGAGATTTTGAACTTAGGGTTGGTGCTGGAATGGATTAAGAATTTAGAGGCTGTTAGGATGAGGTGAGTGTATTTTATATGTGAGAAGAACATACATCTTGTGGGACCAGAGGATGGAGTGTTATGGGTTGGATGGTGTCTGCCAAAATTCGCAGGTTGAATTCCTAGTCACCCAGGACCTCAGAATGTGGCTACATGGGGCCTTTAAAAGTTAACTATGGTGAAGTGAGGCTCTAGAGTGGGGCTCATTCAGTAAGACTAGCGTCCTTCTGAGAAGAGGAGATTGCACACCGACGCATAGACTGAGGGGGAACCATGCGCAGACAGTGAGCAGACCATCTGTCAGATCAAGAAGAGAGGCCGAGGGAGAAACCAAACCTGCCAGCATCTTGAGCTTGGACTTGAAGTCTCCAGTTCACATCAGTTCAGTTCAGTCGCTCAGTCACGTGTCCAACTCTTTGCTACCCCTAGGACTACAGCACACTAGGCTTCCCTGTCCATCACAAACTCCCGGAACTTGCTCAAACTCATGTCCATCAAGTTGGTGATGCCATCTAACCATCTCATCCCAATGAGAAGCCTCCAGACCTGTGAGAAAATAAGTTTCTGTTGTTTAAGCCACCCAGCCTTTGGTATTTAGTTATGGCAGCTGAACAAGCTAATAGGTTACCAACATCAAGTAAATAATTTAGTGGGAAGGGGAGTTAGCCACACCATTTTATTGGCATGAAGATGACAAATCTTGGTTATTTGATTGATTTTGTTATTTCAAACTCAGTACTGCCTAGACCCAACTTTAATTATATGTTCCTTTATCTCTAGGTTGTTTTTTTTTCTCCCATATAAAATCATTTTCTCTCAAGTTTATTGCCTTCATAGCCTGGGGAATATTCCCTTCTGAGGATCGTATATCAAATCTGTTTCATTTTGGAATATCTCTTTCTTTGTAAACAAAATTATACTCTGATTTTAAGTGCAGAACCTTTTGGAAGGAAAAGCCTGCTTTGAATTCTAATGAAGTTTTCTCTTATTACATTTCATCGCTGTTACATTATTCAAGACTTCTACTTGAAAGTTTGTTTGCAGACACTATGTGGAACCAAACTGTCCAAAATTAGCTGTTTTCCACCAAAAGGGATTATAAGACTAAGGGACCTTCCCTTTGGAGAAATTCTTGAAATCTTCCATTTCTCTCCGTGAACTTTTTAAAGAACCCTACCTGGTATGGAGCTCTTCCCCCCCTCCCAATTCTGAGTTTTAAATGCCCAATTCTGTGTTTTAAGCACAAATACATATGAAAAAAATGACCAAAAATTATTCCTAACAGACATCTCATTTTCTGGCTGTAGATAGCTCTGAATATGAGAAATAAGTGAAAGGCTGAAACAAAACCCTGTCAACATTTGTCAATAGACTCAAGGATAATCTCATGACACTTTAGTTCATGAAAAACATCATTTCTCATTAATTCACTTTTTTGATTAACCAGAAAATATTTCTGGTTTCACCTTTAAAAACATTGTAAATATTAAAAAAAAATATTGTGAGAAACGGCAACCCATTCCAGTATTCTTGCCTGGAGAATCCTATGGACAGAAGAGCCTGGCGGGCTACAGTCCACAGGGTCACAAAGAGTTGGACATGACTGAGTGACTTCACTTAAATTCACAAAATAATGAAACACTATGTTGAAGAAAATCGATATTTGTTTTGTGATAATTAAGGTTACTGGAACCACTGAAGATTATCTAGAAAAGTGTAGGAGATCAGATCAAACTGTAGGAGCTCTCATAATACTCAGAGGATATTTGTTCATATCATCCATCTTTAAAGTAAGTGCTTTCCAAAGCTCCCCTCACCCCCCCAAAACCAAATAAACAAAAACAGACCGCTTTAGATCCTGATTAGCTGGATTCCAGGAGAATCTGGCCTCACAGGTATTTGGTGGGTCGTTATAGTTCTATTGACCGGGCTTCCCAGGTGGTGCTAATGGTGAAGAATCTGCCTGCAATGCAAGAGATGCAGGTTCAATCTCTGGGTCAGGAAGATCCCCTGGAGCAGGAAATGGCAACCCACTCCAGTATTCTTGCCTGGAAAATTTCAAAGGCAGAGGAACCTGGTCGGCTGCAGACCATGTGGTCACAAAGAGTCAGACACAACTGAGCGACCGAGCACATTATAGTCCTATTGATGGTCTATTCGATGCGCACAATTCAGGAAAAGGAAGAATCCCAGTGCTGTTACTTTCCCATTGTATGTCCTTGGCCAAGTCATTCAAATTCTGAGTCTTGATGGGAGAATAATAATATCTGCCTCACAAATTCTCATGTGCATCAAATGAGATAATGGATGTGAATTTGCACTCTAAGCCATAACTGGGCTATGCAGATGTTAATCATTATTTTCAAACAGCATCTGTGACCTAGTTTTGATTGTGGTTTACTTTTGGAGAGAAGAGAATTATAAATGCCTCTTGGCTCATCTGGAAAAAACCTAATCCAGTGATTTTAACTACCAATGATCACATTAAAGGCAAAGACCCTGCTACAAAAGAAGACTGACTCCAAGGACTGTTCTTATTCTCTAAATTCTTATTTGCTAATTAATTATAAGTAGCATTTCCATCAGCACACTACATTTTGAAAAATCCATTTAAATAAAAATCATACCCTTCTACAGACCACGTCCTCTAGATTCTCCTGCTTTGTTCAGCTTGGAGAAGGAAAATATATCTTGGAACTTTTCCATATTCAAATATTTCCATCATTTGTAAGGAACTTGCTTTTGTCACTTGTATATTATTTCTAGAACAATTTTTTGGATAATTCTTCTGTTATGTATATTTTCCATTTAGATGGTTTTATGTAAGGGACTGTTTTTTTTTTTTTTTGTTCATTTGCCATATGGGAGAGATTAATTGTTAAAAATCCCCAGGAAATTAACCTCTGGTTCACAATATTGCATATCAGATGCAATTCTTCAGGATGACCTCATTTTTTCCATCCCAAACTGTCCATTCAGCCATCTTATCAGGGAATCATTATAATGATTTTCTGGTTCAGGCAATATTTTGATAGAATTCGGAGAAAGGAACTGCATAAGACTCCCTCCAAGCTTGCCCACCTAGTTGACTTTGGATTTTTGTGCATAGTTGAATTCAAACACCTTTTTATCTGTCATCAATATCCCTGTCTTTATGTTTTAGGTCTGACACTGGATTTTTTACAAATTTTTGCTTTCACTTCATTTTTTCTGCCTTCTTAAAATAGTGTTCTACAGATTATCAGCCCCTTTTCTTCTTGTGTTCTGGGGAAACCTCTGTTAGTCAGTCCATCCCAGTGCATAGTTCTCTCAGTCTGAACTTGTGCGGTGTAGGAGGAAGGTTAGAAGGGGTGGGTTTCAGGACCCAGTTTCTGGTTCTGCCATTAATGAACTCCAGAGTGTTGCCAATGTCTCTAACCCTCTCTGGGCCTCCAAATAAATTGTGTGAAGCAGCTATTCTCCCAAGATTGTTTCCAAGTTTAGATTTTTCATGGCTGTCATGTACGTAGTACATGGGAAGATATGGGTTTCAAAGCCCAGCAGACCTGGGCTTTGTATGGTGTTGGGAGAGGTGACTAAAATTCTTTAAGCTTCATTATTCTCTGTCAGTAAAAAGGGATGTTTCTATTCACCTCAGAAGGATGAGGATTGAACAGGTTTATGTGTACAATGGGCTTTCCAGGTGACTTGGTGGTAAAGAATCCACCAGCAATGCAAGAGATATGGGTTTGATCCCTGGGTCAGGAAGTTCCCCTGGAGAAGGAAATGGCAACCCACTCCAGTATTCTTGCCTGGGGAATTCCATGGACGGAGGAGCCTGGTGGGTTTCAGTCCATGGGGTTGCAAAGAGTCGGACACAGCTGAGCAACTGAGCAGCAGCAACAACAACAAGTGTATACAAAACTCTGTGATATAGAAAAGAGATAGTAAATGTGGTTTCCCATCTCCTCTTCCCATCCCATTCCCACCCCTATGGAAAAAAAAAATAGAAATAGAATAACCAGGCATATTTTGCAGTGGAAAAGGAAATCTGTCAGCTTAGCCCCTTTTACCTGGCAAACTCTTGGAGAAGGAAGAGCTGGAAGGCGGTTCGCCAAGATCTCTAGTTCACTGCTAGCTCTAGATCTCACTGGCTCTTTAAAGGACTTTTCAAGGGACATCATTCATTCAAGTCTTCTCTAATAAGATTTTCAGAGAAAATTGGGGATGAATAATCTGGCAAAAGACACATGGAATGTTTATGAAGAAAGATGATCTAGGAGAGGCAGCAAATGCAGAAAAAAAAAATACTGTGATTTCTAGCACATTTTAATGATTTATACAGACAATGAAGCAGACAGAATATGAGACGTCGGAGCCGCTCCAGAGATGTGAGGTACAGTCATTGTGCCTTAGTGGTTTTCTTCCCTGTTACAGAAATAATACGGATGCAGACTAGATTCCAGAGTAACGTGGCAAATTCAGAAACGACAGCTGCTTTTGGAATGCTTGTCTCACCAAAATTCCCAGTTTTACTCTCTCCCAAATTTCCTGATCGTACAGTGCAGAATCTCAGTACTCTGCATTCTTCACCAAGGAAAGGACTGACACTACGATAGGGTTCAGTGGTGGTGGCTGGGAGTATGAACTGAGAGCAAGGAAATAAAATGTAGTAGTGGAAATGCAAATGTCTATGTTTGAGGAAAATGAAAAATTAGTCCTTTGTAACCATGCAGCTTGGCAGGCATAGGACTCAGCAAATAGCTACTGAAGTCAGTATTTCAGTGGTTTGAGAGGGCTGTGCACTTCCTAGAAACCAGCTATGGGCCATGGCTACCAGGAAAATAAATTCAAAAGGGAAATGCATTATTTGAAGTACTGTGTGGGTATCCATGTGTGTGTTAGTCGCTTAGTTGTGTCCAACTCTGTGCTACCCCATGGACTGTAGCCCACGAGGCCCCTCTGTCCATGGAATCCTCCAGGCAAATATACTGGAGTGAGTAGCCATTCCTTTCTCCAGGGGATCCTCCCGACCTATGGATCGAACTCAGGTCTCCCCATCTTAGGTGGATTCTTTACTATCTGAGCCATGAGGGAAGTCCATTAGAAGCATTATGACTTTTTAAAAGAACTGTTGTTTTTCTTGTGATGTGCATGGGCAAGGCTCTAAGTAGAGAGTTGTGTTCAACTGTGGGGCTATCGGTAGAAAGGAAATGGGTCATGTTAACCCAGATGGATCACTGGGAGTTTGCTGTAGCTGGTCACTCTGGAATTAGTTTCTCTATACATTGCTTGGGAAAGCTCTGCCTATCCCTCAAGATCCTTGAGAACATTTGCGCACTTTGTATGTTGTGTTATAGCACATACTGTCCTTTAATCTAATAGTTGTTATTGACAGTGTCTTTGTAAGCCATAGATTCCTTGGGAGGACAAACTATTTCTTACTTAACTTCCATCCCTGTTACTCATACAAGAACATTATTATGTACTCTATATCTGTTTGTCAAACAGTCAACGAAGAAAGGAGAAGGTTTTCAGATGCACTTATTCATCTGTTTGTTTGACAAATATTTATTGAGCTTCTGCTACATTCAGGAAGCCATCATGTGACTGCACCCAATGGATCACGTGTAGACCTTGCATGTGGGTGTTCTCAGTCTCACCCAGATCTCTCAAATTAACTGTGGCTCAAGAAACTGGGTGCACAGGTTGTACAAAGTGCTTGGCATTATTTTCCAATGTTTGAAGAGCTGCAGTAGGGAGTTTATTCAGCCTTTGCAACCTCAGGGGGTAAACTTTGATTGGATTCTTTGAGAGAAAGTGTTCTAATAAGAACAGTCCCAGGATGGAATGATTTGCCTTGAAAAATGAATAAGTATTGCTCAGTATTCTTGGAAAGAATCCTCCTTCCAAGCAGGAGGTGCAGGTTTGATCCTTGGGTTGGGAAGATCCCCTGGAGAAGGAAATGGCTACCCACTCCAGTATTCCTGCCTGGAGAATCCCATAGACAGAGGAGCCTCATGGGCAACAGTCCACGAGGTTGCAGAGAGTTGGACAGGACTTAGCGACTAAACAAGAGCAAGTGCCAGAGGGGCAGTGTTTGCGGCTGATGCCTGAGACTCCCAGCTGACCGGAGGGGCCAGAAGATGGAAGACCAGGCTCCGAGGTCTCCTTTGGTCCTAGAGCTGTTTTCCCTGAAAAAATGGTTTTGCAGAATTGGTATTTGGTCCCGGGCTCTTATCTTCTCTTGCAAAAATAAAACCTAAAAGCAAAGTAGAATACAAGGTCTATGTTGAGAAAAATTTCTAAGGACTGCCCAAGTAAGATCCTAGAAAATGTTTAGTTACTGGCTTGGGATACGGTCAGGGAGTCACCTCATTTATTTTTGCTTCTTCAAAGATGTAATCTACCAGGTTAGAAATTTCATACGTGGACACAGCAACCTCAATAGGACACTCTCCAACCATTACTTAGAGTCTTACTGATACATTGGCACTTGCTTTTAGCAGAGAATATGATGCTAGAATGAATTCTCCCAAAATATAGCTGTTAACCTCTGTAGGGAGAAGATATAAGAAAGATATTACACACTAAATTGTATTCCATGAGAACAATGGATGGGAAAAGAAATCTTTAAGTATTTCTTCTCTCAGTGGTTGAGTCCTAACTGCCTGGTGCAGTAGAGAGGTCTTACTAGGTGGGGAGGGAGGCCAAGATGGCACACCTCACTGGGACCAGCTTGCTGTGTGAACTAGGGTGAGCTGGTCACCTCTCTGGCTTTTGATGAAATGATCCTCTGGGGCCCTTCTAGCTCTTATACATCAATATTTTTGTTTGATTCCAATCATCTTCTCAGACGTCCATGGTGGTCCAGTGGTTAACACTTGGTGTTTCCAATGTAGGGCACATGGGTTCAATCCCTGTGGTAGGAAGTTCTGCATGCATCCTGGTGAATCCAGGAAAAAAAATATGTATAGAGAGATGCCAAAACATCTTCTCTGCTGACAGGTAAGCCACTGATTGAGTCACTAATGCAGTTCTTTGTATATTCACAAAGAGAAATGCAATTCTTTGCTCACACCTTTGAGTTGCATCCCTGAAATAACTAAATAAGAGTTTTGATGGCTATTTAAACTGGTGCTTGAAGAATGATGAAGAATTTTACATTTGGTGGAAGGTAGAAAGGTTGTTATTTACTCTTTCTCACCAACCAGATCTATGAACATTTTTTTACTCCCTGAGTTGGTTTCCTGGCATTTCTTAGCACCTGGAAACACATAAAATATGTCATATTTGAAAAATTTACTGGGCATGTTTCAAAAGCTGGGTGGAAACAATGTAGGAAAAAAGATATCTTTGTTTACTTGGAAAAAAGCAGTGGAACTTGGAAAAGTGTAAGTTGTTTTGAATTTAAGGGTTAGAATGACATTTCTGTGCTAGAAACTAGTGATTCTCTTCTACTTAAAAAAACTTTTTTTTTTGGCAAAGGTTAGGATTTTGAGCATGTAAATTTTGAATACAAAAGTAGTCTCTTATTTTTGCCTCAGTTCGAATTATTGACTCTGAGAGGCCTGGCAAAGATGGAACTGGTAAAAATAGCAAAGTGCTGTTGTTTTTACATCTCAGAAAAACAATGTCTACGACATCTGACAAGTATTTCCTAGAAGGAGTGGGATCATCCTAGTGCAAATTGTGATACAAACCCTATCAGGCTCACCAGTGAGCACCTGCAGGCTTTGCAATAGAAAGTGACCGATAGAATCCTGCCGCACTTTAATATTGAGGATGCACCCAAGCACCATCTTCTGTTCATTGTGAAAGTGGCACCCATTAATTGCATCAAATTTGGAAAATATATTTAATATAAGGGCCGCCATAAATCTGCAGAGCAGGGACTTTGGGAAAGATATCTATGTTAGACTACTTTATGATTGGCTTTTGGAGGTTTGGAGATCAGACAGCCCTCATGGGTAGGGAAGGGTTTGCCACTGAGTGAATGCCCAGTTTCTGATTATCTCCAGAAGATGTATATCTTAGAGCAAGAAAGGAGGACTCAGGAGATGGGCCTCACTCATGTTTTAGAAGTGTGCCTTCTTGTAGAACAAACTCCTCAAGGTCAGTGATCAGTCTCTGAGGCAGAGAGCAGTGTGATGTGATTTAATGGCAGGTGACCTGCCATGGTCTGTGGGGTCAGAGTGCAAGTCAGGCGCCTGGAATCTGGCCTTGGAAGAGATGCTCAGGTGACCCTTGACCTGAGACAGTATTAGAAACAATCCTATCCATACCATTTCTCCTCCATTGTCCCAGAATGCTCTGTATCTTCTTGCATGTTGCGGTCTGGGTGGTGGTCGCAGTAGACATGGCGATGATGATGGTAGTGGTATTGACATTGACAATAATGACTTGCAATAGAAATGCAAATAGTGATACACTGACAGAGTGCTCCTTACATTCCGGGTACTGTTCTGAATGGTGGTGGTGGTGGTTTAGACACTAAGTCGTGTCCAACTCTTGTGACCCCATGGACTGTAGCCTGCCAGGCTCCTCTGTCCATGGGATTCTCCAGGCAAGAACACTGGAGTGGGTTGCCATTTCCTTCTCCAAGGAATATTCCCAACCCAGGAATTGAACCCAGATCTCCTGCATTGCGGGCAGATTCTTTACTGACTGAGCTACAAGGGGGGGCGACTGTTCTGAATACTAGATGGAAACTCATATGGTCCTCTCAGCAACATCATGAGTTAGGTACTCATATTTTCCCAGTTTTGTAGGTTAGGGAACTAAAGTCCAGAGAGGGTAAGCAACTCACCAAGGGCCCCACAGCTGGTAGGTGTTGGAGCTGAGACTTGCCTGCAGGTTTGTAGGGATGCCTGGGCCCCAGGTATCGTGTGGCAGGCCCGGGGAAGTGAGGCAGAAGCAGTTCCAGATAGGAGAGGTCACACATGCCTGGGAATGCGGGCTGTCACAGAGTGAGCTAACACAGAGGCCTCCTGACAAGGATTTGGGAGAAGAATCAGGAATGTATCCCAAAGCACAGCCAAGGCAGCCTCCAGAAGCGAGGACCACTCTAGGGAGGCTAATTCTCACTAATAAGTTGGAAGCAGGACCTTATGGTGAAGGTAACACATACAAATGCATAAAACAGAGTTTAAAAAAGCAGTCAGTTATTACCCAAAGGTGAGTACATTGTGTATTTTTGTACATATATATATATTTGTGTGGACTTGTACGTAAAATGTGTTTTTCCTTGGTTTTATAGGATAGAAACTTTCAAACATACAGAAAAGTTGAAATAATTGTGAGGTGGACACCCATCTAGTCATATCCAGATTTTCTCATTGTCATTTTGCTGTACTCATTGCAGCTCATGTTTCTATTAATATCTATCCCCTGAGCCATTCCTCAGTCTATTATCTTATACATTTCCTAGTTAGCTGCAGACACCAGTACACTTCATTTCCAGCACTTCAGATCTGCAGTCACTTACAACACACACACATATGCAGGCCTGTGTGATGCCTCTTCATCGCTTTGGGAGCTAGGGAATATTTGATTGGTGGGCTTTGTCACAAATTACTACAGGGACATGAAGAAATGAAAATGTCCCCAACTATGTCTTCTACTTTCATGCACCCTGGGACACCTGTACCCATGTGCCCTCCCCCTTCTCTGTTACCAGGGAAGAACTGCCTGGAATAGTTTTGCACCAAGTACCTGTACAATAATTATTTAACCATTAATCTAACCATGCCCATTTGGGGAACAGCCACTGTTTCCAATATTGTCTATCATCTATGCAAACACCACAAAAACATTTATTTGCATTTATTTACTTTTTATACCTATTTATTTACTTGGCTGCATCAGGTCTTAGTTGCATCATGTGGGATCTTTCAATGCCGGGCACGGAATCTCTAGTTGTGGCTCGTGGGCTCAGTAGTTACAGCACATGGGCTTAGTTGCTTCTCCACCTGTGGGATCTTAGTTCCCTGGCCAGGGATCAAACCCAAGTCCCCTGCATTGGAAAGGGGATCTTATATACCGGACCACCAGGGAAGTCCCTTATTTGCATTTATAAATTGTTTTATAAGAATAGGCTTTAAAAGAGGTGCAATTATTAAATCACAGTTGATGAGCATTTTACAGCCTTTACCTCACTTTTCCAAACTTTTGTCTAGAATGCCACTGGGGTAGGAGTGCTTCTTCATGTGTTTGCATGGTTGGTTTTTATAAGCTTTGTGGCTCATGTTAATTTAATTCACTGTATTGTTTGAGATGATAGATAAGGACTCAGCTGAAAACAAAAGGAGAGTGCAGGCTATGTGTTGGGAGTAGATGCAGAGATTTTACTGGATTTTAAAATTCAAGTTGTGGGATTTCTTGAGTGATTTTTCTCTCACCTCCATGGAAAATCAGTTTAAAAAACATACACTATCTCTCCTACCCGTGCATTCTCAGGCTGGGCTAACATGGGATGTAGGGATGTACAGAGTCTGATCTTGAATTCCAAGGGACTGATCCAATGTCTTTGAATCCTCTATTTAACCTTTTTGAATCTTCCACTTGGCTGGGTACAGAATGCCTGCCATTCCATCTCAGCAAAGAATGAACACTATTGCACATCAAACTCTTTGCTAATGAAAGAGCATAAATATATAGAGTAAGCAGTTCGGTGGTAATGGCTAGGATGAATAAGAGTGCTGATATGATTTTGAGAAGCATTCTCAATGCCTCAGCATACAAATGAACTTTAATCACCCCAAAGATCAGAACACTTCTTAACTGTAACGATCCATTCTCAACTACCTATTAGTTGGAAGCCTGGATAATAGACATCTGAACTTCAAATATAATTTAAAATGCCCCTGTAACCACTGAGATGTGACACCTCTTCTTTTATCAAACTTAAAAAAAAAAAAACCTTTCCCCCAAAGCTCTTAAACCACGCGATTCAGCTGCTAACCACCGAGGCTCACCCTTCTGGATTTCCCCTGCTGTACCGCGGTTGAGGTGCTAATTAGCAGAGAAAGTGCCAGATGGCAGGCAGCCAGAAGGAAAAGCAGAGACGTCAGAAGACCCGTGTGAACTGCCAATGGGATAACCTGTGCAAAACGGAGATGTGCCTTAGAGGAACTCTTCACGGAAGACCCTCTTCTGCTTAAGTGCTGTGACAGGTTGGTAGTGGGCTACAGTCTCCTCCCCTGCTAAATAGGGGTTCTAATCAGACCAAGCTCCCCTGCTGGCCAGGGGGAGGAAATAAAATGGGATAAGGGCAGTGGGGCGTCCCAGGTGGAGCTAGTGTTAAAGAACCTGCCCGCCAAGCAGGAGACATAAGAGACATGGGTTTGATCTCCAGGTTGGGAAGATCCCCTGGAGAAGGAAATGGCAACCTACTCCAGTATTCTTGCCTGGAGAAACCCATGGACAGAGGCGCCTGGTGGGCTACAGTACATAGGGTTGCAAAGAGTTGGACATGACTGAAGCGACTTAGCATATGCATGTATATATAAAACCATCTCTGATGGATATGTAAATAAGTGATTCATGGCTGAGAAGCTTGTCGAATGTCATAGACCAAGTAGTCTGACCTCTCTTCAAAGCTGAGTCACAGGGCAGAGTGCTTGGCATTCTGTAGACACTCAATTATGTCTGTTATTATTGGAGAGTATAAGAAAAAAAGAACCCCAAATTATCCCCTTGTTATGACTGTAAACAGCATGTATTTAAAGCTGTTGGGAGCCCTTGGGTTCTGATTTTTAACATCTAATTTACCTGCCCTATTTGAACCAATTCACGTGAACATTTGTTCTATAATGAGCACGTACTTCTACGGTATATAACTTTGGTTACATAAATCTGAAGGCTGCTGACTGTGAGCAGTCTTTAAAATATAATGAGCTGAGAGGTTTGCTTTGAGTCTTAGGACAGGATGGTTTTGGTTTAATCATTCACTGAATTTCATGTTTTAGGAGAACCTGTTTACTGCATCCATTCAATAATCCAACTGAAGCCTGGATTCCAAGCAACCAGGGATGTAATTTCAGTCTCTAAAAAAGATATCAACTTCAATAAAACAAGGTTTGAACAGAAAGTCCCTGGGAACTCTGTATCTACATTCCATCAGGATGACGTAATAGAGGTTGGATCCAGACAAACCTCCCTCTTTGGATCCTGTGACCACTTACCCCATGGAGAGGGGACATAACATAGCAGAGACATGAGATGAGGCAGCTCACGAGAACCCCAAATCACAGTGGGGTTTTCTGTGGCCGAATATACTTAGCCATTGGTGAGTTTCTCCGCTACAAAGAGGATCTCTGTAAAAAACGCAGGGGAAGAACAGTTTTGCTTAATTGAGGTCAAATGTTGTATTAAAAGAAGAGCACATTAGAGTTTAGCATCCCATAGAGAAAAATCTCTATGTGGATAAAAGCAACCTAATATTTAGTCTTGTCTGTTTCGTTGATAAGTTAAAACTGGAGCCAAAAAATCAAGAGAGAGGAAAGATTTTGGGGAGCCCTTGGGTGCATTCCACTCCACTAGAGCTAAAGTACATATGGGTCATGGCCTCACTGTCCCCAAGCTGAGTGTGGCAGTCATACTGTTTCTTCATATAATTAGATGCAGATTATGGGACCTATGTTCAGTTGCTCAGTTCTTCAGTTCAGTTCAGTTCAGTTCAGTTCAGTNAGAACTGATTCAAATGTATTCTTTTTAATGGCTGAGTAATACTCCATTGTGTATATGTACCACAGCTTTCTTATCCACTCATCTGGTGATGGACATCTAGGTTGTTTCCATGTCCTGGCTATTATAAACAGTGCTGCAGTGAACATTGGGGTACATGTGTCTCTTTCACCGAGGAAAAGATTGATCTTAACAGTGGTTGTGATATTATTTAGTCAATATTGTTATCTGAATTAACCTATTTAAAAATTCTTAGCAATTTTTATAAGACTGCATAACACTTACTTACTTGCCAATCCTATGGAACTTGTTTCCTTTTGTAGTTCTTTTTTTCTCTTATTGGGTATATTGTATTAGCTGTATATTATTTTTTATCTTAATTACAATTGTTTGACTGACATTTAAATTCCAAAATCTGTATTTTTAGTTTTAAAGCTTCTGTTTGACAGCAAGATATTATTAGCACTTTACATGAATCTTCAAATTATATGTGAATTTTCAAAGATTGATATTAACTGACTTCATATATTCTACCTAAAATGTTTGTGAAAAATATTACATTTTTGTTGTTCTTCATTTATTCTTATTTGGAAAAGAGTTTGAACTCAGGAATTCGTATAACTAGCATACTTTTCAAAGTCATGGGGCCTGTAAAGTTTTTCTGTATCATTACGCCTCAGCTACCATGTATGAAAGGAATAGGAGATTTACCTGACAAATGATTTTCAGAATAATGTTTTTGGTGATTCCGCTTTCTCAGTTGAGACTGTAGTTAAGAATAACTCTGGAAAGGTTCCTGTTTGTTATCTGTTCCCTCTGGCTCCTCTGGGAGCCTCAGGGAGCCACCCTGGTCAGGTAGCCACATGTGGAAACAAGATTTCCCACTCATCTATTAGCCAAAGCACTTTCCTGTTATGTTTTATATATTGGGATTCTTTATATGATTTTATTTGAAGGAAAGTTCTTCAGACCAAGAAACTAAAAGAGAAAAGTTTGAAAAACAAACCTTTCGAAGTCACCTGCTCCAATTTATCTATTTAAAAGAATTAGAAACCGAGTTTCAAATAAGTTAACTCCAAAGTAACATCATTTGTTAGTGCTGTATCTGAGTTGAGAATTCAGGTTTGTTTCCTTGTTCACCTTGCCTCCATGATACATAACATATAATGTGATAACTTATATTTGCATAATGCTTTACAGTTTTCCCAAGTTCACTCACATATGTTATCTGAAGTTACATAAGTGATAGGTTTATTGAAAGTTATGGATCAAGAATGATTTCATTTAGATTTATTAGATTTCAATTAAAATTACAGTTTTATTTAATATAAAGGTACTTAAAATATACACATTCCTTACCAATCAATTTGCAGCTTCCCAGGTGGCGCTAGTGGTGAAGAAACTGCCTGCCAGTGCAGAAGATGTCAGAGATGCAGGTTCAATCTCTGGGTCAGGAAGATCCCTTGGAGAAGGGCCTGGCAACCCACTCCAGTGTTCTTGCCTGGAGAATCCCATGGACAGAAGAGCCTGGTGGGCTACAATCCATAGGGTCACAAAGAGTTGAATACGACTGAAGCGACTTAGCACACACCAATCAATTTAAATTATAATTAGTCTCAATTAGTATTTACAAAAATGTTTTTAAGTGGTTGGGATCAGTCTTAAGTTGAGCTTCTAGGTTAATTGCCTAAGTAAGGGTACTAAAAACTGTTTTGGAGGAAATGATTCTGTAATATCTCACATTGAATTTTTAAATTGCATTGAGTGATATAAAATAGTCTTCAGTGACTAGGTTAAGTGTTTTAAAATTTAAGTTTCAAAGAGACAAACTTTTGGAAAAATGGAAATATGTTTAGTTGAAAATAGGTAACCCAAACTTCCAATTAGTGAGGGTAATCAGTTGTATGAACTCAGTTACCATTATTGTGTTAAATAACTGTACTGTTCCTTTACAGATTTGGATAAGTGAAGACAGTAATAACACTGAAGCAGTGAGCCAGTGGAAAGAGACAGTCACACATCCGGAAAAGGTTGTTATTAAGTGGCACAAATTAAATCCATTTTGAAGATGCCGCACATTAATTTGGTGACAAACTTGACATTCTTTTCAAGGACTTATGATTTTAATTTGCTACCAATTTAAAGAGACAAATCAGTACATTTATTTATGGAGGCCATATTATAGTAATATAATGGATCTAATAGAAAATTAAACTTAGTAAAAAATGGGATGAATTATATCAGATACCCAAAGTAAAGGAAATGTTTTAGACAGTAGGGCAACTAAATAAATTATAAAGTCAGTAGGAATATCAGTCATAGATAGTTACTGCTGTATAATGGTTATGAGTATTTTAAAGCTTTACATAGATATTAAAAATCCAGTACATCAAGTCTGTTAGTACAAGTGGACATATAGAAGACAGTGTTTTAAAACTGACCATACATGATAACATTATGTAGCAAATACATATTTTCTGTTATAGTTTTTCTCTGGTACTCACTACAACTCAATATGTAGGGATAATTTCAGTTTAGTTGGTCAGACAAACTGTGATCAGAAAAGCACAGTCATTTGGGGAAATCAGTAACACCATTCCTCATCTTGGAAAATATCACTTTATTGTTGCTAATGGGTAGTCTAAGTGATTCATCTTCCATTTTTTTCTCTCTTACCTTGTCCCACACATGCCAACAGATAAAGAGTGATATTTTAGGTCAGACATATACTTTGCTGTAACTTAAGCATGCCCTTTTTTTTTCTGATTCTTGTTCTGTGTATCTCATTCAGTTCAGTTCAGTTCAGTTCAGTCACTCAGTTGTGTTTGACTCTTTGCGACCCCTTGTNTTTATCATCTGTAAAATGGGATAGTGATGGTACCTACTTCAAAGGGCTCTGTGTGCAGACTGAGTTTTAAATATTAATTAAATATTCAAATTTAAATAAAATAAACAAACCTCTTGGAACGGACTCAGACACATTGTAGACACTAAGGGTTTGTGATTCTTCTTCTCATCTGTATTACAGAGGCAAGAACAGAGTACTAGGAGTGTGTGAGGTCTTGGGAGTCTGATGGAAACCAGCCCTGCCACACACTGCTTCCTCAACCTTCGGCCAGCACACAAAGTCTCTGAGCCTCTATTTTCCTTATCTGTAAAATGGGGATGTCAATTCCTAGCACAAATAGTATTATGAGGAAAAGGACACGATTAAATTAGACAGTACGTAGTAAGCAAGGTGTGCAGCACATAACTAATGCTCTCAATAGATATTTGTTAAAAGAAGTAAAAAGGATGAAAATGGGATGCCTCAACCTTCAAGTACTTTAAAAAATTGAGCATCTCCTATGTCCCACACAGTCTGTATTTTAAATATTCCTTGCAATTCTGAATGCATCATGCCTACTTCAAAGATGATACATTGGAATGTGAACCCCAAAGTGCTACACTGTCTTCCAGGCTTAACCTCTGATCATAAATTATGAATCTCAAAAGTCATACATCTGATTTTTCTTCCTTTCAGTGGCCTATGTGGCTTCTCTCTGGATCTTCTAAATTTTCTCCAATTGTTAATAGCAGTAGAATCTAGACTTGGATCCAGTACTAGAAAGAGAATGGTGATATTCGAGCCAGTGTGAGAAGCCCCTGGGGTTTCTAGGAGCTGCTCTGCCACTGATGGCTCTCAGACCTTCTCTTGCTTTGAAGCACACAGTAGCCAGAATTTACACAGCCAGTGAAAATGTTGTATGTAAATCAATTTATAGGCCTTGGGAAAGTATATGGAGAACAATAGACCTTACTGTTTTAAAAATAAATATCTATTTTGTTCAATTTTATTTGATGAGTTAATGCTCAGTTTAAGTTTGTGTGAATCAGCTTTTTCTTGTGTTAGTTTCTGTGGCAGCTCATGGTGAATTTTTATGAGTGTGGTGATCCCATTTCCTTCCAGCCCTTACCCCAACCCTCACACTGTTGACTCTGGCCCCAGGCAAGCCCCTTGGATTCTCTTATCCTGCACAGGTCACTGGAGTAAAAGACACTCAGACAAGATCATGAATGTGAAGGCATTTTGAAATTCATGAGGTTATATGCTGATCATTATGATACTCTCTGGATGGGTGTAGTTTATGATTTTCCCCTGGGATTCTATTCTTTACTTCTATCTCTTAAGCCCTATTACAGTAACTTCTGATGACATCTTCATAACTATCTTCATAACTTAATAACTATTGATACATTAATGTAAGCTTCTGGGAATAGACCTTGTCTAATTATCCTTTATTTCCAGCAACATTGGCACAGGCTGGGGAGAGAGAATTTTCTTAACAATTTCTTGCTGATACAGAGACTTTTAGGCAATCGTGGTGGGGTGAAGATAGATTGCAAACAACCCTCCCCNCGGGGGCAGTGGGTGGAGATGGTCAGCAAGGGCACACGGCAGTGGGCTTGGGCTGAGTGGCAGGAAGCAAGCGGGGGGCTCCTGAGCCTCTTGGAAGGCAGAGTCGGTGGGCATTTGGATGGATGGGTAGAAGGTGGTACCAGGGAGCAGAAGAGGAAGCAGAGATGTAGGCTGACCCCCGAGGCTCTGCTTTGGGCATCTTGGCAAAGGGAAGCCATTCGTAGCAAGGGGGACACAACTCAGGAAGACGCTGAGGTGCTGCGGTGCTCGGGGTGGGGAGGGGCACTGATGGGGAGAGAGATAAGCAGGGCCTCCTGGGGTCTGGACGGCAGGAGAGGGATCTAACACATCTGCTATCACCTGATTGAGAAAATACACAGTGACCAAGAAAATGAAGCCGTTATGAATTCAGAAGCACTTTTAAATGAATTTGGCTTTGGTTAATTTCAGCAGTCCTCTTGGATATTTGAAAGGCAGCGGAAATGGCATTGGGAAGGTAGGGGAGACTCGGATCTCTCACAGAACACCCAGTGGTTCCAGCGTAACGCTTGCCGTTGGGTGGGGACCGGGATGCTTCTCCAGTGTCTCCCTGGCCTCTGGACCTTTGCACACGCCACTTCTCTGACCCCAGAGTATTCTCCCCTCACTCAACACCCACTGCCACCTCTCCCTGGCCTGTGTCTGAACAAAGTCCTACTCGTCCTTCAGTTGTCAACCAAGGTACAATCCCCCCACTTCATCCCCACCCCAGGCATCTCATTGGTGCTGCCATGGACTCGTGTATGTTCTCTCTCCGTAGCTTGTATCAAAGCCCAGCATCCACCTGTTTGCCTGTCCATCTTCACTGGACTCTAGGCTCTGTGAGGACAGGGACCATGTCTTGTCAGATGGATGGGTAGACAGATCGGTGGGTGAGAGAATAGGTGTGTGGGTGGGTGATGGATAGAAGGGTGAATACATGGATCCGTGGACAGAAGGATGCACAGATGGGGGAGTGAGTGGATGAATGGACAGATGGATGGACAGGCGGGTGGGAGGGGCAGATGGTTGGCTATTCAGGTGAGTGACTAGGTCACTTCTTTGCTCAGCGGAAACCAGGGGGCAGGCTCTTGGGTCAGCCTGCCTCCTGTTCCTCTCGCGTGCATCAGGAAGGATAGAGAGATTCCTTCCCATGAGGGTGGGGCTGGGCTGTTCCCACTCTGGAGCTCTCTCACTGGACACCCTCCTCTTGTCCTGTCTCTTTGGCAGACCCTGTACCTGCAATCGTGCAGGCAGCCTGGGCACCTGTGATCCCCGCAGTGGGCGCTGCCCCTGCAAAGAGAACGTGGAAGGCAACCTGTGTGACAGGTGGGTGAACCGATCCAACAATGAGCCTGCTGGCAGTGACCTCGGTGGTGGTGGGAGGAGCACAGGGCATGGTCCTCCCAGACTTGGGCAACCTCACCACCTGGCTCACTTCTTAGAGCACAGCGAATCCGACACCCAGAAAGTCATCCAAAGACTTTATGGCACTGCTTATACTGTGGCACACCACCACTGATAGTTCATAAGCTGTGAAAATACATCTTCTTGAAAAGAAAGAGCTAGAAAGGATAGGAGAGATCATCTAATCCATGGATAGCAACCACATCTTACTGGTGCCACACAATCTCCCATTTCCGGCCCAGGGCAGGCATCACTAATGGAGCACTACCACAACCCTCCCATCCCATACCCAGGGCAGACATCACTAATAGAGCACTGCTATAACCCTCCCATCTCCCACCCAGGGCAGACATCACTAATGGAGTGCCACCACAACCATCCCATCCCACACCCAGGGCAGACATCACTAATGGAGCACTGCTACAACCCTCCCATCTCCCACCAGCACAGACATCACTAATGGAACACTACTACAACCCTCCCATCTCACACCCAGGGCAGACATCACTAATGGAGGGCCATCACAACCCTCCCATCCCACACCCGGGGCAGATATCACGAATGGACCACAGCAATCTTTACCACAAGCTCTACTGTTACCTTAGAATCCTTCTCTGTGCCCTGCTCCAAGAAGCTCCAACCAGTTGAGCTGAGACTCAAGCTTGTTTGCCATGTTCACCATCCTGTCGTGGTACAAATGGAGCCCTACAGCTCAATGAGGCAGAAGGGCTTTTTCCTAAATTTCCTGCTTAAGGTCTTCCGGGGCCTCCTAGCCCCAGCAGTGGGCTGGCAGGCAAATGTGGGTTTATGTTCTTGAGCATCTTCGTCTCCTCTTCCTGGCTTCTTCTCTGACCTCTGAAGCCTTTGCAGCCAGCGTGGGGCATGCCAGGGCCTCTTTGATCCTCTGGTCACAGAGTATGTGGGGGAACCTGGCCCAGCAGTACATTGTGGACGCCACTGTTGCCAGATCATGTTGTTCCTCTACTGGGTCAGGAAGATGCCCAGCCTTGACTCTCACCTTGGGCGGCCCCAGGCCTCTTCCTAACCTTGTCTGCCTGTGGCTTGTGGGTCCTGGAGTGGGAGGTGGACACCCTCCTGGGTCTTCCTCCCACAAAACCTCTCAAGTTGAAGAGACAGAATGGAGTTGGGGGGGCTAAATCCCACTAACTCTATTCTACTGCCTCTACCTTGAGGAAGTTCGCCTCTCAGCCTCACTTTACCCATCTGTGAAATGGGAGGAATGGGTGACAGGTTTTTTGGAGCAGCCCAGCATTGAGGTAACTGGCAGATTCTTATGAATCAGATTCCTCCACCTGGGTTGGTCTGAATGGAGTTTCTGGGCAACCCCCCCAACATCGTGCAAACCAGGAATCTGCATTTGTAAAAGGCATCTGCAGGGCTCATTGGGAAAATGGCTGATTCTGAGGCTGGGGTTGAGAAAATACAAGATGAGCCTGAAGCATTGTGTAGAAAGCAGAGAAGGGCTTAAAAACAAAACCAGACCAAAAAAAAACCCCAAAAGCCCCAAACCAGGATGGGGGCCTGTGTCAAAAGGACATGAGCGCCAACCTGAAAGAGTTCCCAAAGCTGGAACAAAATAAATAATAACAATATTGGATTATAACCCAAGAATAAAATAAATATCCATAAGTCCACACTGACATAAACAGATGCCTGAATAAATAAATACACGGGGACAAACCCTCCTTGCAGAAGAATTCCACAGAAGAATTAGAAATGGAGAAGGAATGAGGGGAATACAGAATCACAGTTAGAATATCAGAGTAACAGTCACTGTAGGCCAGAGCTGCTGATAAACGCTGAAATTCATGGGCAGAACTTGAAGGAGAAACTGGATATTTGCATAGCCTTCAAACATCTCCCTCAAAAAATTTACCAATGACTGGGACTTCCCTGAAGATCCAGTGGTTAAGACTTCAAGTTTCCACAATACAGGGCATGGATTGGATCCGTGGTTGGGGAACTAAGATCCCTCATACCCTGTGCCCCCCCCAAAAAATTTTACTACCTACTCTAGTGGTTTCACCATAGGTCCACAGTTCTTTGATTATTTCCCCCTCCCAGAGGTGGAGCTTAATTCCCTTCCTCTTGAGTCTGGGATGGATTTAGTGACTTGCTTTTGACAACTAAAATATGGCAGTTTTGCAGTGGAGGAACCTGGTGGCCAGTGCCTTAACCAAGCGGTGATGGTTAACATCCCCAGTGATGTCATACATGACCAGGGCATCACAGGGGTATCAGTTACCCCAGTAAGATGTGACAAGAAGGGCACTTTCTCCCCTGAAACGCTTGGCCCCAGTCTGATTATGAAAAACCTCAAATAAACCCAAACGGGGGGCATGCTACAAAGTACTTAACCAGTACTATCAAAAGTATCAAAGAAAGACCTATGAGCTATTACAGATAGAGATTAAAGATACAGTGAAATACAACACCATGCCCTGGATCAGATCCTAAAGCAGAAGAGAGACATTTGTGGGGAAAGGGGCAGAAATCCTAATAATGTGTAGGGTTCAGTAAATAACATTCAGTTCAGTTCAGTCGCTCAGTTGTGTCCAACTCTTTGCGACCCCATGAATCGCAGCATGCCAGGCCTCCCTGTCCATCACCAACTCCCAGAGTTCACTCAGACTCACGTCCATTGAGTCAGTGATGCCATCCAGCCATCTCATCCTCGGTCGTCCCCTTCTCTTCCTGCCCCCAATCCCTCCCAGCATCAGAGTCTTTTCCAATGAGTCAACTCTTCGCATGAGGTGGCCAAAGCACTGGAGTTTCAGCTTTAGCATCATTCCTTCCAAAGAAATCCCAGGGCTGATCTCCTTCAGAATGGACTGNCACACACACACACACACACACACACACACACACACACATCCTTTGATAGGTAGGTTTCAGGAAGGAAACAGAAGATTCTTGACACATCTTGAGATAACTCTTTCCACCCTCTGCGGGTCCCCAGAGTGTTATAGAGAAAGAAGGGGAATGTAGGAAATTGTATAACTTCCCATTAGTACTGCTAGGCTCCAAGAGAGCAGAATTAGAAGGTCTTGAATAAGATTAATCCACCCCATGGGAGATGCTAGGAGGCTGCTCTCTGCCTGTGGCTCTGCATTGTGGAATGGAAGAGTTTTCTACAAGCGATCCCGTGACACCCACAAAGGTAGCAGCCGCATGCTCGGCACCCGTGTATTATGAGAATCCCAAGATGAAAAACATAAACCTGGGTCCTGCCCACTGAAATTTTTTGGGGTGCACATCAGTAGCAAAGGCAGAACTGCTATGGGGGGACTCTTCCGTTCAGTGTTCAACATAGATTCTTCTGGAATTTGTCGAGTCTTGCTTTGTGGCTTAGTAGATGATACATTTTTGAAACTATTCCACATGTTCAGGAGAATAAGTACATTTTGCATACTCTTCTGTTTCTGCTTAGCCAAGCAGTTTTCCAGTTTGGACACTACCTATCTTGATGTCTACTTTACTTTCTCCAAATCTCAGAGGTGCACACTGGTAAATGTGTATTGTGAGTTTCAAGCAAAAGTTTCTGTTTATTTTCTACTAGAATTCTTCTCTGTGATTTTTTAACTTCAGCATAGTGACTCTTGTAAGCAGATTCAAATGATTGACACCAGAAAGCAGTTTTAGGTTGTGTTGAGTATTTGGGTGTCTCCATGGCCAATTGAAGGTTTCTGAAACTTGCCAGCCGACCGACCTGCTTCTTCTCTATAAGATCTCTTTTTATCGTGATTCTTGTTATTATCAGACTGGACAGCTCTCTTGTGAAGGAGGATTTTGAAAGATGAGAACTGTTTGTTCTCATTTTTTTCTCCCCTTGTCAAAAGGCCAAGTGCAAACCACCCCTGTCTGTTTGTGATCCCCAAGAGCTGACATCTAAGAACAAATGATTCCTGGGGAAGACAATACTTGGGGTTCAGGATCAGGCCTGTTGGACCAGTTATCTCTCTCAAGGAAGGAATTCTCCCTTCATGTTCACATTCAATATCTCTCGATTTGGTCTCCGTAGAAAAATTCTTTCTTGGTCCAAATTGCCTGGCCTTCTGGGGTGTGACGTAGGACTTAAATATGATCACAAGGAGTCATCTGACATCTGTTGGATGTTTCCTTTGCTTTAAACATGTTCCATGGATCATTAAATCGTCATAAAACTGGCAAAAGTGTCTCAGAGAGACGAAGAAACATTCCTGGTCACACAGTTAGTGGCAACACTGAAAACCAAACCCAAGCCTGTGATCTGCTCATCCTGACCTGTGCTCTGCCATGCTTTCAGCTGAGGTCAACACTCTTGGTGAGATTATTGGAAAGTTGATGATGATGATCATGTTAGTAGGGCAGAAAGCATGGGATTCTGTGAACGAACTGATTTGATGAGCACAAATGAGCGCTTTCCTGACCAAATCTCAGGACGCTACACTGAGATGAAAACCCTTGGATCTAGAGGACAAGTGAAAGGAATGCCTTACCTGGCAGGTGGGAATCTTCAAGAAGGAGATCTTGGAAGAAATATTAGAGGCTAGAGTGGCTTTGCACGTCAGATCTCAGAGTTTCAAAGTCTAAAATGAGTTGCCTACAGGAAAAAGTTTCTGCTAATTAGTGGAGCGCACAGAATCCTTCCCAATCTTTTTGTCTTTGATCTCAACCTCTTTACCTACTCGCTCTCCAACCCTGGCCCACGTGGGATACCCTGCTGCTCACCACTTCACCATGTTCTTCCCTCTTTCCATCTCTTTGCTCATGCTGTTTCCTTCTCCCAGAACAATCCCACCCATTCCAAACCCCTAAACTTTGAAAAAGACTACTTTCCTTCTAGTCCAAGCTCAGATGTCTCATGCAAAGCCTTCTCTTGGCACAGTCCCTCTGACACAGATTTTCAAGGGTAGAGATATTTTGTTTATTTCTCGAGCTCTAGGGCTTTGCACTATGTATAATGCACTTCAGAGCCTGTAACAAGTGTTTGCTGTGAGTATGACTGAATGAATTCACAACACAGCAGGAAAGGCAGTGCAGGGTGGTGGAACCAGAGCCAACTCAGGGATTCCGGACTTGAGCCCTGGTCCTCACGTGGCTACTTCTTGGCACTGTGACCTCAGGCAAATCGCTGACTGTCAAGACTTAGATTCCTGTAAAATGGGGAAGTGTTAAATCTTGCTCACCAGGTTTATGGGGTATGGAAAAGATATGAAGAGTGAACTGTAAACTGTGATGCAGAATTGGCAGTGGTTTGAGAAGTAAAATCCAAAATACCAATATGAACTAAAGGCTGATAAATTACACTGCATTAAAATTAAGAAGTTCTGGTCCTTAAAAGACACCATAAAGGAAGTGAAAGACAAGCCATGAGATGATCCATGGTGCATCAATAACTGACAAAATCCTAGTTTTGGGAGCTCCTGAAATCAATATGGAAAATCCACACAATAAATATGGGCAATAAATATGTAGTGAGGTAGATGAAACTAGAACCTCTTATATAGAGTGGAGTAAGTTTGAAAGAGAAAAGCAAGTATCATATATTAACACATATATATGGAATCTAGAAAAATGGAACTGATGAACTTAATAGATAATGGACCTGTGGACAGAAGGGGAAGGTAAGGGTGGGACGAACTGAGAACGTAGCATTGACATACATACAATACCATGTGTAAAATAGATAGTTAGTGGGAAGTTGCTAAATAACACAGGTAGCCCAGCCTGGTGCTCTGTGATGACCTAAAGGGATTGGATGAGGGTAGGGGAGGGAGACTCAGGAGGGAAGGGTTATATCTATAATTATGAATGATTCACCTTGTTGTACGGCAGAGGCCAACACAAAATTGTAAAGCAATTTTCCACCAATTAAAAAATTAAAAAATGGAAAAAATAAGGGAAATTCAAGAAAAGAAGACTATTATAGTCATTTTGAAAAGCAGTTGGTGATATTTTATAAATCTGAAGTTCGCATACATTCAGTTCAGTTCAGTTCAATTGCTCAGTCATGTCTGACTCTTTGTGACCCCATGAATCGCAACACGTCAGGCTTCCCTGTCCATCACCAACTCCCGGCGTTTACCCAAACTCAAGTCCATCAAGTCGGTGATGCCATCCAGCCATCTCATCCTCTGTCGTCCCCTTCCCCTCCTGCCTCCAAATCCCTCCCAGCATCAGTGTCTTTTCCAATGAGTCAACTCTTCGCATGAGGTGGCCAAAGTANAGTGGAGGTGATGGAATTCCAGTTGAGCTATTTCAAATCTTGAAAGATGATGCTGTGAAAGTGCTGCACTCAATATGCCAGCAAATTTGGAAAACTCAGCAGTGGCCACAGGACTGGAAAATGTCAGTTTTCATTCCAATCCCAAAGAAAGGCAATGTCAAAGAATGCTTACGTACATTGGCACCCCAAAATTATCTCCTAAGCATATATATATAAGAGAAAGTCTTATACATGTGTACAAAGTCTATGTATTAGAATATTCATAGAATGACACTTTTTAATAAAAAATCAAGTAACCCATGAGTATATTGACAGGAGACTGGATTGATAGACTGTAAGATAGTCATAAAAGAGAATATTACATAACAGTGAACATGAATGAACTTTAATGAGAATCTGGACAAATAATAATATCATAAATGTGAATAGAGAAAATAAATCTGACACAGAGTAAGATAATAACTTGGAGTTAAAAATTATGAAAACTAAGTGATACATTGTTAATGAATACAGATAGATGCCATATAGTAGGGAAAACAAAATTCAAGATGTTGGTTTCCTCTGGTGGGAGAGGGGAGATAGGAAAAATGATATATGGGAGGAAAACACGATAAATGCTAGTTAATCGTGTATTTTCTATTTCTTGGCTTAGGTGGAAGTGTCATGGAAGTTCTTTATGTTTTTAAACAAATAAATAAACACGAAAGATACAAGGTCAGGCAAGCCCTGGGGATCTCAATCAGAGCACTGTTGCTGATCAATTCAGTTCAGTGTATGTTTACTTGACCACACATTTATTTAAAACAATTTTTTATACACATTTTAATTTATTTTTATTGTTTTTAAACTCTTTTTATGTTGGAGGATAGCTGATTAACAATGTTGTGATAGTTCCAGGTAGACAGCAAAGGGACTCAGCCATACATACGTGTATCCCAGTCTCACTGAGGCTGCCCCAGAGCACTGAGTACAGCCCCATGTGATATACACTAGGTCCTTGTTGATTAAGAAGGGCCTACTGTATAGCACTGGACCACACATTCATTTTGTTTAAAATATAGCGGTGGACCACACATTCGTTTTGTATTCACTCTGTGTGTGTGCATACGTGAGTATGTCCCTGGTGTTAGAAAGGGGAAGGGGGAGTGACCCTGGGTCAGTTTGTCACTGGCCACAAATGTGGGAGAATGGTCACTCCAAACAACGACTGGTCTTGGGAAAGTCACTTCCTTACCGTGCCTCCGTTTACCTGTCTCTGCAAAGCGGAGTGGACACAGAGGCTCAGAACTCTTGAGTCTCTACAGCTTCTCCTGAATTTCCTTGCCACTCTGCAGGTGTCTTTCTCAGACGTCTCTTCCTGGGTTTGCCTCTCCATCCCTGCCTCCAGGCACAGGCTTAGGTGCAGCAGCCTCATGCAGAATCCTAGCTGCAAATCCAACTTGGCATCTTTTTTAGTTTTTTCTGCCTTGACTGTCTGACCACATTTGTTAATCACACAATTTAGTGCCCTGTAAGCATGGCCACTGCTACATTTCCCCACAAATTCCTGAAAACAGCAGCCAGGGAAGATTTGTTTCTAGTCATGAACCAAATATGAAGGTCGCATGATTTTGTGATTTTTTTTCTTACCGAAGAAATATGGGAGGCTTAAGCAGGCCAACCTTCCAATTAATCCTACGAACAGCTGCCTTCGAGGTGGGTGAGCCTGAATATTATTCACTTTCCTAGTCATTTATCAAGGAAGAGAAACTGTCCGCTGGCCTCCGATAGCTTTAATTCACTGGAGGCTAAAATATAGCACAGAGAAAAGGTCCTCGACTCACAGGCGTGATGCAGATTGTTACCTGTGCCCACCTTTGCTCTCCAGTGGAAAGGACTTGACTGATTGGACTGTCGATGTGGGTGCACTGACCCATACACTCACTCACACACACACACACACACACACACACACACACACACACACACACGGTGCAGGAGTCGGCATCTTCCTGCTGGTCATGGAGCTTTGGGGTACTCAAGATCCACACCCGACTCAGTGGCCCAGCCCAGTTGCCCTTGTCATCTCTTCCATTTGTCCTTGGTCACACCTGCCTCACTCACCGAACTCTTAGTTCCATGGAGCTGTAGGCTTTTCTAGTAAAAAACGTACTTGGTTGGTAGCTTACCTTAGAACAGGAGAAGGAGGGCAGGTTCAAAGTGGGAGGAACCCGCAGTATAAAGAGAAAACCAGCAGAATGGCCATAGTTACTAATGGATTTGGAGTCAAGAAGGGGGAGGTGTGGAGACTGAAGGGGCAGAGACGTGGGTCAGGTCCTGTTTCCAGTGCTTGACACCTGTAACTTCAGTCTGCCTGATAACACAGAGGGAGGCACTATTAACCCTGCGATATCAGGTGGCCCTCCCAGTATGGTTGCTGTGGGTTCTGCCTAGCAGGAACTTGGTTCCAAGTGGGCACCCTGTACATGTCTGCTGAAGAGATGGGTGGGTAGATGGCTAAAAGGAGGTAACCTTGCTGATCTGCACATTAGTTTAAGATTGTATCTCTGTTGCGCCGTGGTGTTTTCAAGATCCTGGGAGCACTTCGCTCCCCTGTCTGAGTGGGCAAGAGATTTCTCTGGGTCCAGGTTCCCAGAATTCCACTGGGCCCTGCTTGATCAGAGTGGACACAAAGAAGTCCTTTATCTCAGTAGGAAATAGATTCCATAGAGACAAGTTGGAGAATTATTTTCCAGAATGGTGAAGGTGATGAACTTAGATGGTGACATATTAATATTAAGGGAGCTCAAGTGAAAGTGAAGTGACGTTGCTTAGTTGTGTCCGACTCTTCGCGACCCCGTGGACTGTAGCCTACAGGCGCCTCTGTCCATGGGATTCTCCAGGCAAGAACACTGGAGTAGGTTGCCATTTCCTTTTCTATGGGATCTTCCCGACCCAGGGATCGAACCCAGGTCTCCCACCTTGCAGGCAGATGCTTTACCCTCTGAGCCACCAGGGAAGCCCTAGAGAGCTCAAAATTGAGCAAAAAAAAAAAAAAGGAGAAATAATGCTTCAAAGGGCTGGGCAGACCCAAAGGAATGGTGCCACATAAGAGAGCTATGATGAGGCTGATTCATGGGTTCTCTCCCTGGAAGGCGACTTTGAAATTTTTGTGCCAGTTCTCAGAGAGGGAAATAGAGAGAGGTGTTGTGTGCCTGGAACAGACACATTTAGGGTTACTTTTCTGACAGCATGGTGTCATTGGCTTCAGGACAGGCATGGTGTCCTAAGTAGAATGTTTCTGCCCTAGGCCCTCTTCCTTGGTAATTCTAGCCCAGGTCCTTAATTCTTACACACATCCCAGACCTCTGGTTTCACCCCAGATCTTTCTCCTGGGCTTTTGACTCACACATACAACTGTCTCCATGTCTTTGCCTCAAACGTCATGTCTGAATTGAATTCCCCATCTTCCTCTGAATCTGAGTCTTCTCTAATCCCTGGAACTGTTACCAATTTCCACTCACTTAGGCTAGAATTCTGATATCATTTTATATCAGTCAAGGCTCCCCAGAGAAACAGAACCAATTGGATGTGTATATATAAAAAGATTTATTATGCAAAGTTAGCTCATGCTATTATAGACGAAGAGGTCCCAAGATCTTCAGGATCAGTCAGTTGGCAGGCTTGAACCGCAGGAAAAGGCCATATTTCAGTTTGAGTCCAAAGGCAGGAAAAGGCCAAAATCCTAGTTTGAAAGTGATCAGGCAGGTAGAATTCTCTCTTACTCAGGAGGGTCAGCCATTTTGTGCTATTCAGACCTTCCAATGATTGGGTGAGACCCACTCAGTTTAAGGAGGGCAATCTGCTTAGTCAACCTATGAACTAAAGTATTAATCTCATTCCAAACATCCTCTCAGAAACACCTAGAATAATGTTTGGCCATATATCTGAACGTCCTGTGGCCCATCAAGTTGACACATCAAATTAGCCATCCATCTTTCCAACCACGTGTTTTCATTATCCAGTTTAATCTATCTATTCCCCTTTTATGATATCTGCCCCATCTGTCCTTTCTTCCATTCCTGTGGAGATTGTCACAAGGTCACAAAGCACATGCCCACCAGGACTTTCTGCCCCTCCAGCCTCAGTGTCCAACTTTGTCACTGCCCCAGCGTGAGGCCTGAAACAGCGTGAGGCCTGAAACAGCATGAGTCCACACCCTCAGCTTCCATGCTCATGATGCCCTGTCCCTCTCTTTCCTACAAAAAAACCGCCAAGCTCTCGGAGGGCATTCACAGCTCTTTTATATTCCAGTCCCAACTTATTTAAGCCTAACTTCCTGTTGCATTCCCATAGGTGCTCAGAGGAAACTCAAGAGACTTCTCATTTTTATACACTCCTCTCCTTCCTATTTCTTCATGGGATTTCCATATTTTTGAGAATACTCATTGCTGCTTTTGTTCCATCAAAAGCTGATATGCAACCAGCCAGTCCTTTCTGCTTTCAGAGTTGAAAAGGCCACTCACAACCTTTGAATTTTCACCCACTAGCCTCCTACTCTAGACCCTGGCATGTGGTTTCAGTCTTTTGTAATTGTGCCTGTATATCTCCCACCAGAAAACAAAATTGGTATATGGGGCTCTGCATCTCTGTGCAATTTAATGCAAGGTCTCCCAGCAAAGAATGGGATTCGAGTCAGAAAGACCTGAGTTCGAATCCCACTGTATTAATTTCTAGCTGTGTGGTGTGGAGAGAACTATTCAATTTCTTTGAACAACAGTTCCTTTATCTGTACAGTGATGCTTCCAAGCTTTCTCCCAGGATTGTGACTATTAAAGAAGGCATGTGCAAAAGTGCTGAAACAATACTGGCATCTAGTACACATTCAAAACTTTTACTTGATCAAAGGAAAAGTGAAATCATAACCTTTCTCTTCTAACACTTCATTTAGTCATCACATATTGAATATTCATTTTTCATGTATGATTCCCCTCCCCTTCTATTTTAGTTTGGTTTTCCTCAATGTACTTTTTGACATCATTTTTTGGATGATGTGAATTATTGTTAAATGTTAGTTACTACTCTATCTCTCTTTTAATGACTGATTCCCTGGCTTGAATTTTCACTCCAGCGGATGTAAGGACCAGTGTTACACTTTTAAGCCATGGAAGTATGCAACGTGTGGTAGCCAATCCCCAATTCACAGTGTTCCACTGTGGGTGGGTGTGGTTTCCGTAAAACAAGAGGGGAGCTGCTTTCTGGACCCTGAAGGGACAAATACGAATCTACATCTCAGTTCTTCCAGGAGAAGTGAAGTGTTGAAAATTATATTCGGCTGCAAGAGTTTTCAGCATTACATTCAGAAAGACAGAGCAGAAGTTGCTAGAGGCTATTTTCAGAGAACTTCTAATAAGTACAGAATCAAAATACAGACACGGTTGTTAACACCCTGGGAAATGCCAAATCCAAGCTGGATCTCAGCCAGCAGAGAAATGGAAAGTCCTAGATAGCTTATCTCGGAGCAAATCTGTATTATGCAGAAGGTGTGAGATGCAATTATACAGGAGAATGAGCGCGCTCCTTCTCCGCTCTGCACCCGCTCCTTGGAACCGCCATGATCGAAGTGCATTTGGCATTTTCTAAATCTGTTTTCCGCGAGCAGCTCAGTTGCCCTGGCCTCTGTTTTTCCCTATGCTTCCGGCTTTCTTCTTTTATACTCTACCCGTTCTTCCTCTTCCAGCTCATTCGTGCCCATCTATATCCCTCAGCTAACAACTTCTCAGTATGTATTAAATATTTCTAGCCTTATACTTTTTTTCCCTAAACTTCAGCCTCCCTCACCTTGGAGTTCCCCACAGGCTGCTAAAGTTACCATATCTTTCTTTACCTCTGTCCCTCAGCATTTGAGCTCAAGTTCTCTGTCTGCCAGCTTGGAGCTTTTCCTCTTTAAAACAATGTCTAACAAGTAGGGAATTAGTGCTGCTGCTGCTGCTTAGTCGCTAAGTCATGTCCGACTCTTTGCAACTCTAGGAACTGTAGCCCGCCAGGCTCCTCTGTCCACAGGGTTTTCCAGGCAAGAATACTGGCGTGGGTTGCCATCTCCTCCACCAGGGAATCTTCCAGGGGTCAAACTCATGTCTCCTGCATTGGCAGGTGGATTCTTTACCACTGAGCCACCAGAGAAGCCCCATGGCATTGAGTTGAGATTAAATCATCCATTTAGAAAGTATTTTTTAGAAAGGTAACAGAAAGGCTGTGACGTTGATTAAGAATTTGAATTCTAGGAGACTTGGGTTCAAATCTAAGCTCTGCTGCTCTGTGGCAACATGGTGTCAACTGAAAAAAAAAAAAAAGAAAAAAGAAAATCACAACCTAAAAGTTGAGTTACTTTTTATTGAGTAGATTTTCTGAGGACTTAAGCCCAGAAGACAACCTCTCAGATAGCTCTGGGGGAGGACTCTGAAGAGGTAAGGAAGGATATACAGGATAGACAGGAGTTTTTGCAATAAAAACTGGGGAGTCAGAACATCAAAGGATTACAGTGCTGTGCATAAAGGAAAATCAGGTATCTCAAGTTAAGGAGTTCAGTGCCTTTCTATGTATGGGAAAATGCGAGAGTCTGGATTCATTGAAACCATTCTTTTGATATGCACCTTGGTTATCTAGAAGGCTAATAACCAGCTTTTCCCCATCCTTAATCCCCTCAGAGTGCACAGTTGGGGGTGACTGTGGTGGCTAATGGCTTACTGGCTGCAACATCCTTTGTTTGCTGATACAACAGGCATCATTTTTCATCCTCCAGGATTTCCATCTGTAGGAAGTGGAGCTAGCTAACCGCTGATAATAACAGTCAGTCATTATGTTGTGATGAGCATGGTCTTGGCTCTGTTTTAAGTGCCTTCAACATATGAACTCACTGGCTTGTCATAACCACTCTGGGAGGGATGGCACCATCACTATTCACATTTGTCCAGAGTAGGGAACAAAGTTACTGAGTCGAAGAAAGTGAAGGAGGGGGGAATCCAGGAGATTCCACAAAGGGTGCTCCTAGCCCAGTGCCTGCCAGGGTGCATGAGCGTTTCTCACCCTTTTAATCTGAGAAAAGTGACAGGAAAGATGAGGGACACACTAGAAGTCCTCCACCCTCAGAGGTCAGTTCAGTACAGAAGGATGTCTTCCCATTTTTTTTTTTTTTCCTCTCCTGCTCACTTTTCTGGCATAGATTTTTGTTTACCCAAAGTAATGTTTTGTCATAGGGCTTCCTAGGTGGTGCAAGTGGTAAAGAACCTGCCTGCCAATGCAGGAGATAAGAGACACAGGTTTGATCCCTGGGTTGGGCAGATCCCCCGGAGGAGGAAATGGCAACCCACTCCAGTATTCTTGGCTGGAGAATCCCATGGACTGAGGAACCTGGTGACTGAGAATACACACACACAATGTTTAGTCATAACAAATATGAGCAAACAGAAAGAGTATTCCAAGGACTGCCACTCAATAGGTGCATTGAATTTCTATGTGTTTACTTTTTTCCCTCTTGGGAACTGGTCCTTCAGCTTTCAGAAAGACAAGGGCCTTACAGTTTTCTATAAGAAAACAGTAATTATGAGCATGTCTAGGCTTTGACTTCTAAGTGGCAACTGTGGTCTCTAAGTTGCAGATGCTACTACTTTATTCTGCACAGGTTGGAGGAAAAGGTGGTCCAGATAATGCCTGTCCTCAGTTGAGGATGACAGATGGTGGACTGGAACTCTTGTCTATGGGATTGAATTCTATTAAGTTTTATTTGGAAAATTGATATTAATGTCTTATTCTGTTCTGGGCCTATTTATACTCATCTGAAGAAGTAAAATTTCAAATAAGGAACCTTCGTTCCTGCCACAGTAACAGAAAAAAACATCAGTTTTATAGCAATCATGTTCACATTTTATAGTGTATTAAGGTTTTTCAAGCAATCGGGGATTCCCCTGTGGCTCAGATGGTAAAGAGTCTGCTTGTAGTGAGGGAGACCTGGATTCGATCCCTGGGTTGGGAAGATCTCCTGGAAAAGGGAAAGGCTACCCACTCCAGTAATCTGGCCTGGAAAATTCCATGGACTGTATAATCCATGGGGTTGCAAAGAGTCAGATACGACCGGATGACCTTCAATCAATCAAGATTTATCAAGTGTTTGAGCTTCACATTTATGAAAAGAGCTGTTGCTGTTTTAGAGAGAAGTAGAGAAATGCTCAGGATGGCCGAGTGACTTGGCTATGGGCTTGCTGTTAGGAAACAGCAGGGGACGGTGATCCGGCTGTAGGGTGCCTAGTTCATTGGTTCCCTTTCATCTCCCATGACAAACTTCTCTGGATTCCTGCTTTCAAACAGGGTATTCCTCCTGGATGAGGGAGTGTTTTATCTTTAACTCTTTATATACAAAGGGAAGAAAAGATGTTTTTTTTTGCTTTTTTCTTTAAGTCATTCTCTGAGTTTTTGCTCTGTTCCATTTCTAATTTTCTCCTCCCATCCGTTTCTCACTCACTTTCTCTTCTTATCTTTTACGCCTCCATTTTTTTGCATTGTTATTATCATGTTTCAAAAGCACAAAATGTTAAAATCTAGCCACAGGAGTTGGAAGACTATGGCTCAATTGTCTGATTTTTAAAATAAAGTTAAAAAATAACTTTAATGAGATAGAATTTAAATACTATAAAATTCCCCCATGTAAAATGTAAAATTCAGTGGATTTTAGTATATTTATAGAGTCTTTAAAAATATCTATTTATTTTATTTCTGTGGCTGTGCTGGGTCTTTGTTGTGGCATGCCAGCTCTTTAGTTGTGGTGTGTGGCCTCCAGTGTGCACGATATTCATAGAATTTCACAACCATGACCATTATCTAATTTTAGAGCAATCTTATCATCCCTAAAGAAACCCTATACTCCTTAGCAGTCATTCTCTGTTACCCCAATATCCTTCCTGCCTCTGGTCCTGGACCTAAGCAACTACTAATTTACTTTTTTTCTTCATGGATTTGCCTATTCTGTATATTTCAAGCAAATGGAATCATACAATAAGTATTCTTTTGTGACTGGCTTCTTTTATCAAGCACGATGTTTTCAAGGTTCATCCATGTTGAAACATGAATTAGTATTTCATTCTTTTTTTTCCTGCTGAGTAATATTCCATTGTTGAAATGTTCCACCGAAATGTTCAGCTGATGTACTTTTGGCTTTTTTCATCTTTCGGCTATTGGGATAATGTTGCTATGAGCATGCATGTACAGTTTTATGCATGGACATGGTCTTTATTTCCCCTGAGGGTATATGTAAGAATGGAGTTGCTGGATCATATGGTGACTCTGGGTCAAATATTTTGAGGAACTGCCAGTCTAGTTTTCAAAGTTTAACAACCCCATCAACAATGATTGGAAGTTCAGTTTCTCCACATCCTTGCCCAAGTGATTATTTATTTATTTATTTTTGATGTGGACCATTTAAAAAAAGTCTTTATTGAATTTGTTACAATATTGCTTCTGTTTTAAGTTTTGTTTTTTGGTCTGGAGGCATGGGGGATCTTAAATTCCTGACCAAGGATTGAACCTGCACTCCTGCATTGGAAGGCAGACTGGACTGCCAGGGAAGTCCCAAACATGTTACTTTTTATTTTGCTTTGCAACACTTTTGTGGAGTGGTGTTTTGCCCATTTTATTTTATCCATTCTTGTGGGTGTTAAGTAGTATCTTCAGGATACATTTCTTATCAATGTGTGATTTGCAAATAATCTCTCCCATTTTGTGGGTTGTATGTTCACTTTTAAGATAGTGGTCTTTGAAACATGAGTTTTAAATTTTTATGGATTCCAATTAATCTGTTTTTTTTTTAAATCAGTTGTATTTTGGGTGTCTCTTCTAAAAACACCATTGCTTTATCCAAGCATACAAAGATTTAATCTCATGTTTTCTTCTAGAATTTTGATAGTTTTAGCTATTATATTTAAGTCTATGATCCATTTTGAGTTGACTTTTTTTTTATGGGGTGAGTTAGGCGTTCAACTTCACTTTTACATGTGGATATACAGATGTCCCAGTACCATTTGTTGAAAATAGTATTCTTTTCCCATTGAGTTGTTTTGGCATGTTTGTTGAGAATCACTTGACATAGTCATTCACCTCCATTTTAATACCTGGTATTAACATTCTCATATACTGTTCTTATATTTTATTTCATTTAAGGGGACATCATTGATTGGCTCACTATTACATGCACAGAGCAAAGATAGTGTAAAAGTTGGAATGAGTTTATTTTTAAGCTTGGAGGAGGGAAAGCCTTTCTGAGTAAGATTGAAAATCCAGAAACTGTAAAAGACAGACACATATGACACAGCGGAAATTTTGAATTTATTTCTGGCCCATAAGACGTGACACAAAGTAAACCCAACAAATCTAGAGAACATATCTGTGACACACATGACAAGTGAAAGGCCAATTTCTAGAATCTTTAAAGGGCTCATGAAATTAATAAGGTGAAGTCATAGTGGAAACAGTGTCAGGCTTTAATTTTCGGGGCTCCAAAATCATGCAGATGGTGATTGCAGCCATGAAAGTAAAAGACACTTACTCCTTGGAAGGAGGGTTACGACCAACCTAGATAGCATATTGAAAAGCAGAGACATTACTTTGCCAACAAAGGTCCATCTAGTCNATTTTACACAGGCTGGGCTGGGGATATGGATGGTTGAGGTAATACTTATGCAGTTGCCAGATAGGCATGTGGAAGAAAGCCTTGCATACGCCTGCTTTAAGTGGGCCCAGCCATAGGGAGGAGCCTCTGCACCCACCACGTGGCTGGGATGCGGTGTTTTGTTCAAGCAAAAGCAAAGGGGCCCAAGGGGTGTCAGTGAAGTGTAGGGAAAAAATATTGGAGGTAGAGAGGCAGGAGGTGGGTGGAGGGTAGAATATGTAGGAGTTTGTAGGCCTTTTAAGAACTTTGGCTTCATCTCTGAGTGCTTTGGGAAGCTATTTAAGAGCTTAGAACAATGTATTTACATTACATAATATGATTAGTGTTTCAGTAGGATCATTTTGTCTACTGAGTAGGGAGAAGTATGTGGATGGTGGCAATGGGTTGTGGTAAGGGAACACGAGTTGCATTGGGGATACCAGACAGGAGGTTTTCCTTATAGCAGAGATAATGAAATTAGTGAGAAAGATATGATTTTGGGTGTCCTTTGAAGCCAAAACTGGCAGGATTTGCTGATGTGCTGAATGTGAGAGATAAAAGAAATAGAGGAGTCTCTCTCACATTTTTGGCATAAACAATTGAAAGAATGGAGTTGCATTTATTGGGGTAAGAAGACTAGGGGAAGAGAAAGTGTGCAGGGCTGTGGAGATCAGGGCGTCAGAGCTGACGCTTCAGTTTGAGCTGCCTATTTAGGTATCCAGTGAAATTGCTGAGTAGATTAGTTTAATATCTTTTGCCACAATGTCTATCCAACGTTCTGTAATATGAAAAGGACTTTAGCGAGAGCACCATTTGCTCTGTTCCAAGCACCTGTGAGAGTCAGAGCTGGTTCTGCAGGAAATGAATTTTCCTGCTGCTCCCATTGGCTGCTTTTGCTTTTTAGCTCCAGGGGGGTGGTCCCCAGGCCTGCAGATGCTGACGACCACTCTGGCTTTGTAGCGCAAAGTACACCTCCCTACAGACACATGTGCTGGTGCAGACATGAATTGTTTTTGTAAACANCCTGCTGCTCCCATTGGCTGCTTTTGCTTTTTAGCTCCAGGGGGGTGGTCCCCAGGCCTGCAGATGCTGACGACCACTCTGGCTTTGTAGCGCAAAGTACACCTCCCTACAGACACATGTGCTGGTGCAGACATGAATTGTTTTTGTAAACAAACAGGATGATTTCAAGAGTCAGTCTAATGAGCAGTGAATATGGACTGATTACTGTATTTGTGAAGAACCTCATTTTTTCCCTCCCAACATTGCACTAAAGATTGGGCTAGTGCTTCCTCATGGGCTTACAAATGTAAGTAATCAATGTGTTTGCATAAATATTTAAAGATGTCCACATCATGTTTATGAATCAATGGGCTATCATAATTGCTTTTGTGTGATCTGATAGAGACAAAAATAAACAGGACCCACTGTATCTTAGAAGGCTTCCTCATGGAATTTAGAAAACATGGTGATTAAAGAAATGTTTATACCACATCAAAAAATCTTGTAGGAAGAATTATGATGGAGAATTCATGCTTGGATACATTCATTTGTATGTTTTTCTTTTTTTGGATAACATTGTTTTCGTGATTTAGTTTGTTTGTTTTATTGTGGTAAGAACACAACAGTGAGATCTACCCTCTTTAACAAATTTCTCAGTGTACATTAGCATATGTCTTACTATAGGCACAATGTAGTGCAGCTGATCTCAAAAACATACTCGTCTTGCATAATAGCAACTTTTCAGTTGTTAGATAGGAACTTCTCATTTTTCCTTCCAGGCATTTAGGTGCTTAAGTCTATTTCTAGATCTCCTTGACTTGCTGATTCTCCAAGAGGAGCTAAATTATTTGCTTACAACTTCACAATCATGCACAGAACAAATGTTTCTTGAAGTATAGCTAGATGATAAGATGGAGTCACCTACAGAGACTTCACTTTGGCTTCTGACTGTCCTGGGTTCAAGTCAGAGCTTCTGTGTTGGTTAGTTGTTTGGCTTTGGGCAGATGAACTAGTCTTTGAGCTTCAGTTTCTTTATCTCTGTAGTGGGGAATAATATTTACCTGGCAGGGCTATTGTGAGAATTGAATGATACAACATGTGTTGAGCACCCAAAAGTTTCTGGCAAATAGTAGGTGCTCAATGAAACGTCATTTCTTCCCATCCCCTTTTCTCTACCTGGAAGCTTGTTCTAGCTCAGGTGTGAAAGAGAAGCAAAAGAGCATTCCCTAAGATATTTCTGGCTTACAGTAGTTTGGAAAGGTAAGTAATTTATGGGACCAAGAGAGAGAGGAGGGGGCATCATGGTGACATTGCTGTCATATGCCCAGTGTTTTCTAAAACTTGGGTCAATTAATATTCCTTTAACCTGGAATGCTTTCTCTTGCCTGTCTCTTTAAGTAGTCCATGTCCTCCACCAAACCTTTCTTGCAGGACTTTCCTAGCCAAAGTTGCATGTGAGCGTGGGCTCCTCTGAACTTCCACGCATCTCTCTCAAACATCACATCTGTCCTTGTCTCCTTTTATAGCTGTTGAAGTCTTGGCTGATAGTGTTTGCTGAAGTCTAAGTGTAGTCAGAGCCGAAGCAATACCATTTCATCATTGCTTATTGAGCATCTAGGGGACCTGGCAAGGGACCATATATGGCAAGTCGTGTGGGTTTCAGGATAGAAGACCCGGGTTTTGAGTCCAGCTTTATTGGTTACTGTGTGAGGTTAGTCCCATAGACATTCCTAGACTGTGTTTCCTCACTTCCAAATAAGTTATAATAGTTCTATTGGCCATTATTTTTTAAAATAAATGTCCTCAAATCCTATTCAAAAAGGATGCAGAATAAATAAAATGAATGGAATGGTTTCTACTCCACCTTCATCAAGGGCAGCCATGGAAGATCATGGCTCAGAGAATATTTGGTAAACAATAAATGTGGTACTCATGCCATATTGAGTTACTAGGCTCTCATTAAATATCTCCTGGGTCAATGCTTAATTGATTGATTAAGCATGAAACAGCTTTTATCAGCCTGGGGAGAAGAGTCCCAGCTTTATGACATGCTTTGGGGGAGGGCAGAAGCATCTCCCATGGGAAGGAGACAATCAAGGGAAGGTGGCAGGTGGACACACAGTAGGTCTAAGTAAATATATGTTGAATATGGCTAATTAGGTAACAGAGTGGTGGGGACAGTATGTCATAATATAGAAAGCTGTTGAGAGATCAAAAGGAGATGTAAGTTTTGATTAAACTCTTTCCCCTAACTGACTTTCCTTGTTCCCTTTCCATGTATCTTTTTTTTTTTTTTTGGTAACATACTTTGTTTGGATAACATAGTACTGTTCAGTCACTTGGTCATGTCCGACTCTTTTAAGACCCCATGGACTGTAGCCTGCCAGGCTCCTCTGTCCATGGGATTTCCTAGCAAGAATACTGGACTGCGTTTTCATTTCCTTCTCCAGGGGACCCTCCCAACTCAGGGATCAGACCAGAGTCTCCTGCACAGACAGACAGATTCTTTACCACTAAGTCACAAGGAAGTTGTAAAGCACTTTACACTTACTTACTTGTTCATATCTCTATGTGTTGGTATTTATTTATCTGATTAGTTAGTTCATTTAACATCTCTCTCTGCTAGATGATATACTCACAGAAGCAGTGATTTTTGACTGTTTTCCTGACTCCCATAGCCACAGTATCTAGAATAATGCCTGATACACAGCAGGTGCTCCATACATGCTTGTAGAATAATGATGCGATTTAGTGTCTTCTGTAGGCTAGGAAGATTTTCAGGCCATCTTTTTTCTCCTATGATTCACTGCATCGGTCTTCTGGTTTCCTACTCACCTCCGTCTTGGATTATCTTGTCTTTAAATATATTTGCTACTTGCTTGTTTGTCTTTTGTTCCCTCTCAATTGAGCTGGAGTAGTGATCTGAGTATAGACAGCTTGGGATTGAATTCTGGCACCATCACTGACTTACTGTACGGCCCTGGACAATTCACCTATCTGTTCAGAGCCTGTTTCCTTGGCTGTAACATGAGGATATGAGCAGGTTTCTTCCTCCCAAAGTAGTTACAAGGGTTGAATTTGTTAATGTACCTAGAATATAACTCCAGACACACAGTATGTGCTCAGTGAAGGGCTTTTAATATTACAGTGGAAGGAACAAGAGGGCAGAGGCACTGTGTTTCTCACTTATTCTGCTGTCCCTGGTATCAACGACACAGTTCAGTTCAGTTGCTCAGTCGTGTCCAACTCTTTGCGACCCCATGAACCATAGCACACCAGGCCTCCCTGTCCATTACCAACTGCTGGAGTCTACCCAAACCCATGTCCATCAAGTCGGTGATGCCATCCAACCATCTCATCCTCTGTCATNAAGCTGAACACCGAAGAATTGATGCTTTTGAACTGTGGTGTTGGAGAAGACTCTTGAGAGTCCCTTGGACTGCAAGGAGATCCTACCAGTCCATTCTGAAGGAGATCAGCCCTGGGATTTCTTTGGAAGGAATGATGCTGAAGCTAAAACTCCAATACTTTGGCCACCTCATGTGAAGAGGTGACTCATTGGAAAAGACTGATGCTGGGACTGGGGGCAGGAGGAAAAGGGGATGACAAAGGATGAGATGGCTGGATGGCATCACCGACTCGATAGACATGGGTTTGAGTGAACTCCGGGTGTTGGTGATGGACAGGGAGGCCTGGCGTGCTGCGGTTCATGGGGTCTTGAAGAGTCAGACACGACTGAGTGAACTGAACTGAACTGAACTGAGGAGGAGTGGGCAATTAGAGGGGCATTACTCTGTAGATACTCATACAGTGAGTGAGATGAATTGTTTATAGCTAAATATTTACAGCATTATAAAAAGGACATGAACAAGCAATGAAAGTAGGGTAATGGGAGATCCTGACAATGAACATATGATTTGGTGCTGAACATGCCAGCAGGATAGTGGAAATGGGAAATCATACACCTCATACAGCTCGGGGGTCAAATCAAAACAGCCAGTTTGCAGGGAACATCCATTTTTATCCCTATTTGGTCTGACATCAGACAACACCTCACTCAGCTACACAAAGAAGAGATTAACAGAAACAATAGTTTTACATTACAGAAATGACAAATCCAAGGACATGTTGCTGATAGCTTCTGGGAAAGTAAATCTCCATGAGAAACTGAAGAAATTAAAAAACTGCCAAGGACATGGATCAGTAGACTTTTTCACATATTGCTGATGGAAATATAAAGATGGTTGTTTATATTTAAAATATAAAGACTCTTTGCAACCCCATGGACTATAGTCCACCCAGGCTCCTCTGCCCATGGGAGTATTCAGGCCAGAATACTGGACTGGGCAGCTGTTCCCTTCTCCAGGGGATCTTCCCAACCCAGGGAAGGTTCAGCCAGGCTAGAAGATGATTTGAAGTTACCTATAAACTAATTACAACGATCCATCAGTTGTCCCTGGATATTCAACCCAGAGAATGAAAACTTGTATTCACACAAAAACCTATCCATGAATACTTACAGCAACTTTGTTTGTAATAGGCTAAAACTAAAAACAACACACAACGTGGATGTCCTTCAGTGGAGACTGGTTAAATACACTGAAGTTTGTCCATATCATGGAACACCACTCAGAAATAAAAAGGAACAACTACCACTGCAAGGAACAGCCTGATGACTCTCCAGCAAATTGTGCTGAGTGAAAAATTCCAATCCCAAAAGGCTACAAAATGTGTGATTTCATTCACATAGCATTCTTGAAATGAAAAAATTATAGGAATGGACAACTGATTACTAGATGCCAGAAGCGAAGGAGAGGCTGGTTTGGGAGGATGGGAGGGGGCTGGAAAGGGCCACCTAAGGGCCCCTGATGCTGGTGCAGCATCCTGCGTCCTGACTGTTGCAACCTCAGGATCCAGGCTGTGATGCTTTACCATGGTTCTGTGAAATGTTACCACTGGGGAAAACTGGGTACAGGATATACAGGTTTTCAGGATCTCTTTGTATTATTTCTTACAACCGCGTGGAAATCTACAATTGTCTCAAAATTGAAGTTTCATTTTCAAAACAGTGAGTCATTAAAATGACACAGCATTTAAAAAAAAACACTTTGATAGTTTCTTATAAACTTAAGCACAGACTTACCATAAAACATCTAGGAAACTGCCCAAGAGAAATGAAAATAAACACCTCCCACAAAACCTGCATGCAAATATTTGAAGCAACGTCCATGTGGTCTTCAAAAACTGAGAACTTGAATGTCATTAGCAGTGGTCCATCCACACAATGGAACAGAAAGAAACTATTAATAAGGGCAACACCACCAAACAATCTCAGACACAGTATACTGTGTGAAAGGCAGAAGATTCAAGCTACTACCCACTAGTATAATTTCAGTTATGTGATATTCTGGAAAAAGCAAAACCATCAACATACAAAAACAGATCAATGGTTGGTAGTGGCTGCAGGTGGTAGGAAGGTATTGACTACAAAGAAGGCGTGTGGGAGCATTTTGGAGTGATGAAAATGGCCTCAATCCTGGCCATGGTAGTGGTTACAACATTGGATGTCTTTTCTTTTCAAATTCATATAACTGTACACTTTCAGAAACTTTCTGAATATAAATTACACCTCAGTGGGAGTTTGGGGTTAGCAGACACACACCAATACATATAGAATGGAGAGATAGCAAGGTCTTATTCTTATAGCACAGGAAAGTATATTCAGTATCCTATGATAAACCATAATGGAAAATAATATTATTATTAATGTAAACGTATATAAATGTCTATATATGTGTGTGTAGCTGAATCACTTTGTTATACAACAGAAATTAACACAACGTTGTAAATCCATTGCCTGATAGTTTAGTCTCTCAGTCGTGTCCAACTCTTGCAACCCTATGGACTGTAGCCTACCAGACTCCTTTGTCCATGGGATTTTCCAGGCAAGAGTACTGGAGTGGGTTGCCATTTCCTTCTCCAGGGGAACTTCCTGACCCAGGGATCAAACCCAGGTATCCTGCATTGCAGGCAGATTTTTTTACCTGACTGAACCACCAAAATAAATAAATAAATAAAGCCTCCAGAAACTTAAAAAGATGAGTTATCAAACTTGCAGAATTTACAAAGCTGGAGTTCTGAGACATGAGAGCAATAATGATATGCATGCCGCTGCTCATAAAGGAGGAACTAAGGCAAACCCATCAAAAGGCACGTAACTCCTGGTCCGTCCATGCCCACACTCAACCCTGTGCTGTCACGCGATTAACCATGGCTCAGAGATGCTAAGAGATGCACACAAGGCCTCACCAATAATAATGTGCAACAGAACCAGAACTCACACTCAGATTTCCCTGGGCTGGAAAAACTGCTCTATCTACAGCATGGTCTCTGTCCCTTGGCACTCACCTCTGCCTCTTGCTGGAGTGGCCCTGCCATGACACTCCGTGTAACTCCTTCAGATTTTCAGGAAAACGCCGTCCTCTGGGGAAAGCCCACTCCTCTCCACTCCCCCCGCCCCACTCAGACAGAGCCCATGGCTCCTGCTCTGCGTCCTTCCCCAAGACTGTGACCTCCCCAGGGGCCAAGACCAAGCCTGATCTCATAGGCTTTCCTCCTAACCCAGTGTCTGGAATATAATACAATTTCAATATCCATTTTCCATATCCTCTGTGAATGAGGGAAGAAAGGAAAGAGGAAGGAGGGAAAGAAGAAAGTAGGGAGGAAGGAAGGCCCGCTCTCCACTCCTGAGAGAAGAGCCAGTAAACCTAACAGCAATGAAGTTAACTGCTTGGAAAATTAGGTTTAAGAGATCACAACAAAATGACACCACCCTAGGTAACTATAGATTCTCAAAGTACATTGAAAATCAAGAAGTGATCCACAGTCAGACATAGCTTCAAGAGTTATTATTTATTCATTCAGTATTTACTGAGAGCCTCCTTTGCACCAGGGAAAATTACACACACTATCCCATTTAATCAACCCTCAAAGCCAAATTTGTAATTATATTTATATATTAATTATATATATATATAATTAAATATATTAACTATATATATTATATTGATTAGGAAACTGAGGCTCAGAGAAGTTAAGTATATTACCCAGTGTCACACAGCTAGCCAGCCCAGAACCAGGATTTGAATTCAGGTCTCTCTGATTTGAACAGTGTGCTTATTCCATTGCATTGCTCCACTCCCCACCTCTCCCCTTTTACTCTGGTATCTTCCCCTTTCCTTCCATCTTCTGCTTATTCAAAAGTTAACCTCGGCACAATGCATTTAAGCACAGAACACGGCAGAATCCTCGTTCTTAAAAGGTGAAAAGCACAGCAACTTAATTGAAACAAGACAATCCAAACACTGGCTTCACTTAAAGTTTATAAATTCCATTTCATTGACTTGTATTTTCACAAATGACTGCCCTGTCAAAGTTATTTTATTTCTACAAAAGTTAGAAAAATAAAAAGAAAGTTTTAGAACAAAATAGCTTACAACCCAGAGTCCTCGCCTCTGGGTGTTGCAGGAAAAGCTAAGAGGTTTTCAACAGACTCACAGGCCATTTAACTCCATCCCTCAGGGACCCTTGCCCACCAGCCCAGGCTCTCAGGCACCCTGGTAGCTGACACCCATGACCCTAAAATCTTGTTTCTTTCTCTCTTTCAAAACCCCTTCTTCATTTCCAATCCCAATATAATTTTCTAGCAGGGCCCTCATTGTAAAATCAGAATTAGAAGTAAAGGCAGAGAGCTCCCACATTTATTTGAGTCGCAGTTCCAGAAAAGATGCTATTAGCCAAAATGGCCAGTCAGTGTTGCTTCTCTCACAGAAATCAGTTCAAATGTATATTAAATATAGGACCTTGGGTCCCTCAATTAACTTCTTTGCACCTTTGATACAGAACATGAGAGGTAACATCCGACCCCCCCGCACACACACATGCATGTGAGCACAGAACCCCAAAGGCGTTTCTGACTTAACCCTCATGATCCTTCATCTTCTGAAGCTGCATGGCTGTGTGAGACAAAAGAACCAGGTTCCAGAGTCTTGCCTGGAGGTCCAGTAGTTAAGACTCCATCTTCCAATGCAGGGGGGTACAGGTCCAATCCCTGCTGGGGGAACTAAAAAGCCAAAAAACCAAAACATATATTAAAAAAAAAAAAAAAAACCAAAGCAATATTGTAACAAATTCAAAAAAGATTTTTTAAATGGTCCACATCAAAAAAAACTTTTTTAACTATTTAAACTATATGTAATGTGACATATTCATATGTAATGTGACAAGTATTGTGTAGTGTGTACGTCTTTGGGGGACCATTCTCTTGTCTCCCATAAGACCTGTGTGATCCAAGTTTTGGAGGAGAATGATGGCTGCAGGCAACTATAACCATTCTGGTGCCACTAGGGGACTGTGCTTCTTAAACTTGAGAAAAATGTGAAACCCATTTAGAGGAAAGAATGCTGTCAGAACTCAAAGACATGTCCACTGATTTCCAGCTTAAATGATCAACCATGCACTGAAAGCTTCAGTTCAGTTCAGTTCAGTCCCTCAGTTGTGTCCAACTCTTTGCGACCCCATGAACCTCAGCACGCCAGACCTCCCTGTCCATCACCAACTCCCGGAGTCCATCCAAACCCATGTCCATCTAGTCGGTGATGCCATCCAACCATCTGATCCTCTGTCATCCCTTTCTCCTCCTGCCCTCAATCTTTCCCAGCATCAGGGTCTTCTCAAATGAGTCAGCTCTTTGCATCAGGTGGCCAAAATATTGGAGTTTCAGCTTCAACATCAGTCCTTCCAATGAACACTCCAGGACTGATCTCCTTTAGGATGGACTGGATCTCCTTGCAGTCCACGGGACTCTCAAGAGTCTTCTCCAACACCACAGTTCAAAAACATCAATTCTTCAACTCTCAGCTTTCTTTATAGTCCAAATCTCACATCTGCACATGACCACTGGAAAAACCAGTAAAAAAAATCTTTGTTGGCAAAGTAATGTCTGTGCTTTTTAATATGCTCTCTAGGTTGGTCATAACTTTCCTTCCAAGGAGTAAGTTTCTTTTAATTTCATGGCTGCAATCACCATCTGCAGTGATTTTGGAGCTCAAAAAAATAGTCAACCACTCTTTCTACTGTCTCCCCATCTATTTCCCATGAAGTGATGGGACCAGATGCCATGATCTTAGTCTTCTGAATGTTGAACTTTAAGCCAACTTTTTCACTCTCCTCTTTCACTTTCATCAAGAGGCTCTTTAGTTCTTCACTTTCTGCCAGAAGGGTGGTGTCATCTGCATATCTGAAGTGATTGATATTTCTCCCAGCAATCTTGATTCCAGCTTGTGCTTCCTTCAGCCTAGGGTTTCTCATGATGTACTCTGCATATAAGTTAAATAAGGAGGGTGACAATATGCAGCCTTGACATACTCTTTTTCCTATTTGAAACTAGTCTGTTGCTCCATGTCCAGTTCTAACTGTTGCTTCCTGACCTGCATACTGGTTTCTCAAGAGGCAGGTCAGGTGGTCTGGTATGCCCATCTCTTTCAGAATTTTCCACAGTTTATTGTGATCCACACAGTCAAAGGCTTTGGCCTTTGTAGTCGATAAAGCAGAAATAGCTATTTTTCTGGAACTCTCTTGCTTTTTTGATGATCCAGCAGATGTTGGTAATTTGATCTCTGGTTCCTCTGCCTTTTCTAAAACCNCTAACTGTTGCTTCCTGACCTGCATACAGGTTTCTCAAGAGTCAGGTCAGGTGGTCTGGTATTTCCATCTCTTTCAGAATTTTCCACAGTTTATTGTGATCCACACAGTCAAAGGCTTTGGCCTTTGTAGTCAATAAAGCAGAAATAGCTATTTTTCTGGAACTCTCTTGCTTTTTTGATGATCCAGCAGATGTTGGTAATTTGATCTCTGGTTCCTCTGCCTTTTCTAAAACCAGCTTGAACATCTGGAAGTTCGCAGTTCAGCCTGTCTTGGAGAACTTTGAGCATTATTTTATTAACGTGTGAGATGAGTGCAATTGTGCGGTAGTTTGAGTATTCTTTGGTATTGCCTTTCTTTGGGATTGGAATGAAAACTGACCTTTTCCAGTCCTGTGGCTACTGCTGAGTTTTCCAAATTTGCTGACATATTGAGTGCAGCACTTTCACAGCATCATCTTTTAGGATTTGAAATAGCTCAACTGGAATTCCGTCACCTCCAGTAGCTGTGTTCGTGGTGATGCTTCCTAAGGCCCATGGCTGCACTGGTGGCATGGGAGTGGTGGCTGTGACAGTGCAGGAGCGGCCGAGAGGAGCTACCCCAGGGCCAAGATCAGGAGCAGCAGCTGCGCTTTGCTGGAGCAGCTGTGAAGAGAGACGCCAGGTCCAAGGTAAGAGAAACCCAAGTAAGATGGCAGGTGTTGAGAGAGGGCATCAGAGGGCAGACACACTGAAACCATAATCACAGACAACTAGCTGATCTGATCACATGGACCACAGCCTTGTCTAACTCAATGAAACTAATCCATGCCATGTCGGGCCAACCAAGACAGATGGGTCATGGCAGAAAGGTCTGACAGAATGTGGTCCACTAGAGAAGGGAACGGCAAACCACTTCAGTATTCTTGCCTTGAGAACCCCATGAACAGTATGAAAAGGCAAAAAGATAGGACCCTGAAAGATGAACTCCCCAGGTCAGTAGGTGCCCGATATGCTACTGGAGATCAATGGAGAAATAACTCCAGAAAGAATGATGAGATGGAGCCAAAGCAAAAACAACACCGAGTTGTGGATGAGACTGGTGATAGAAGCAAGGTCCGATGCTGTGAAGAGCAATATTGCATAGGAGCCTGGAATGTTAGGTCCATGAATCAAGGCAAATTGGAAGTGGTCAAATAGGAGATGGCAAGAGAGAATGTCGACATTCTAAGAATCAGCAAATGTCAGAGTTGCTACTCATTAAATACTGATGGATGAGTGAATAAATATGTCAAAACAAGTAGCTGTAACATAGACATCTGTCTTAACAGTATCCTACAATAGGGAATTTTACTGAACAAACATTTTTGAGGGTGTCTGCTATATGCCAGGCACTGTGGGGAAGAGTGAGGATCCCATTTATTTACTATTATCTAGGTGCATAGATCTCAAACTGATTTCATGGCCTCAGAATGCCAAGGATTTGTGGACTCCAGGGAGAAACCGTGATCTGGACTGGTTTTGGTGTGGTGGCCCTTTGATGATCCCCTGGACAAGTGTTCATTGGACACTACCAGGCCCCAGGTCCTGGTGGGGTTGCAGGGAAGCAGTGATGGGAAAGCCAACCCTTGCAGCAGAGAGCCCATGGCATGTATTTGACATAAAAGTGACAACCAGGGTGCTCTGGGGTGTGTCTATGGTTGAGAAAAGGAACGGGGCTTGGGGAGCACAGAGGAGGCACCTAAATGAGATTGGAGGGTGCAGAGGGTGAGATACAGCTTCCAGTATCGCTCTCAGGAGCTTCAAATACCGACCATTCAGACTAACCTCAGTAAGGTTAGAATGCCGCTCTGAATCAGTTAAAAAGAACTAATTACAGGATATTTTCCCTGAAGGCAGTTGTATTCTCTTCTGAAAATACACCATCATCGCACTCCTCATATAGGATTGTGATTGTCTACTTATCCGTTTTATTACCCACTACACTGAGCTCAGTGAATATTTGTTGAACCAAAATAAATCAAATTCCCAGGTGTATTAATTTCCTAGGGTTGCTGTAGCAAGGTATCAGAAGCAGAGTGGCTTACAAAAACCTAATTTTATTGTCCCTCATTTTTGAAGGCTAGAAGTCCAAAGCCTAGGTTTGGCAGGGTTGGACTCCACCTGAGACTCTGGAATCCTTGCCTCCTCCTAGGTCTTGATACTTTGCCAGCGACCTTTGGCATCCTCTAGCTTGTAGGTGTATGACGCAGCCTTCTGTCTTCACAAGGTCTTCTCCCTGTGTTTCAGCCATCCTCCCTGCATACACGTCTGTCTCAATGTCCAACCTCCTCCTTATTATATAGACCCCGGTCATTGGATTAGGAACCACCCATAGTGAGCTCATCTTAACTTGATTAAATCAGCAAAGACCCTATAGCCAAACAAGGTCACATTCTGAAGTATGAGAGGTTGGGACTTTAACATCTCCTATGTTAACATAAGGGGACACGACTCAACTCTTAGCATAGGGGTACTTATGGATTTATAGAATGAGCAAGAAGTTTAGCATTTCTGGGGGCTGCAGTGGGTATGCATGAAGCTGGGGACTTCTTGGGATCCCCCCCTGAACAGGGAAGACAGTCTGTAACCAGAAAGTCAGACCCAGCCCTGGAGGCTCTGCAGCAGACACTCAGCCCAACTCTGCCGGGACGTGGCTATATGACTTCCGAGTCCTGCCCGGTACTTCACAGGCCCTGACATCTGTCCAAGGGCTGGAGTCTGTTCCTGCCTTCCGGGCTCCACTCTGTACCTGAAACCCAAGGTTGACATTTTCTCACTTCAAGACCTGGCACTAGAGAAAGTGAAGTTACTCAGTCGTATCTGACTTTGTGACCTCATGGACTGTAGCCTATAAGGCTCATCTGTCCATGGAATTTTCCAGGCAGGAGTACTGGAGTGGATTGCCATTTCCTTCTCCAGGGGATCTTCCTGACCCAGGGATCCAACCCGGGTCTCCCGCATTGCAGGCAGATGCTTTACCATCTAAGCTACCAGGGAAGCCCAGAGTTGCTCAGTTGCGTCTGACTCTTTGGAAGCCCTTTTAGGGATCTGGATCAGTTCAAATCAAATGTGAGTTCACTGCTCCTCTGTGGGCTCCTGCTAGCAGTTGATGTAATAATACGGCTTCCGTTGGTCAAGAACCTAATGGACACCTTGCCTCTGGTCTTCTGATGGACCTACTGTGGGGACTGCCCTGGGGTAGGGAGGAGAGCATCGCCTTGGTAGAGAAGGAGCAAGGAACCCAGAGAGTTTATGCTGACGTGGACACAGCCACACAGCTTGTCAGTGGTGATGTCAGGGGTGGAGCCCTGTTGAGTCTGAAGCCACAGTCTGAGTGTTCATCTGCCGTACTCCCCTCAGCGGGAGGGTTTGGGGGCAGCTCCTGGTTGGATTTGACCCTGCTTCCTGGCCTTATCTGAATAAGCCATCCTCTTAAATGCCCACTGGCCTCGCTTGAATCTTTCTATTTTCTTGATCCTTGAACTAGAGGGCACAGGGGTGTGAGGAGGACAGCCCAGGCCACGGAACACTCATTCTTCTCTTCTAGCTGGAGGGCTCTCTAGGTCTGACTGTCAGTTGCCAGTGCAGGTGCACTGGGGGGCTCATGTTATCCAGAAAGTTCTCTGGCCTTCGAGGCTGTGGGGGAATACATCACTTTCCAGTCACTAGAAGACTGAGCTTCCAGAAGCCCTCGGCTCTGCCCCTAGAGTGCCTTCTAGGAGGTCCCTACCACCAATAGTGTTCTGAAGGCTCCCAGGGTCGCGCAAATAAAGGTAAGCCAGAGCAGCGCGCTGGACAGGCAAGCGTTCTGCGGAGAGAACTCCTCGGTGGGCGAGGTCTGAGGCGGAGTCACTTGCGGGGTCTCTGGTTCCTGTCTCCCGGACTCCCCACCTCCCTGAGAGGCATGAGGGTTGGGAGGGCAGGACCACACGGGCTGTTTTTGTCAGCCAAGCCGCAGCAGGGGACCACACGGTCCTGGGGCCAACCTTGGCTGACCACAGGGCCCGGCTCTCAGGAGGGGCCGTGGGGCCGGCAGCGCTGGGGTTTCCGCTTTCTCACAGGAAGCCTCCATCGTTCTCCTGGGGCCCGCTGGGCGCCTCGCTGAGCAGGGGTGACTCAGCTTCCTCTGGGCCCCCGCAGAGAAGCAGGACCCCTGTCAACGCAGGGGTCCTCTCGCCTGTGTGTTCCCATCCACTTCCTGCTCTAGAAAACCTCCAGTCATGGTTCAAGTCTCTGCTTAGAGGAAGACTTGTCGAAAAAAACCAGTTTGTGCTTCACATTGCTACACCATTTGTCACTTTATAGGAAAGCTTTCTCACATATTGGTTCCTCCACTGCTCACAGCAACGCTGAGATTATAGGAAGCCATTGTTATCACTGCTACTCCCATGAAGAAAGTGAGACTCAGACAGGGAAGGCGGTTGGCTGAGGCCATTTGGCTTATTGGTGGAGGGCTGGCACTCAAGCCCAGGATTCTAGAAGACTTGGGACCTTATCATTCTTTCGTGGGTGGCCCTCAGCATTTAGCCCTTATCATATGCTTCCCAGGTGATACTAGTGGTAAAGAACCTGTCTGCCAGTGCAGGAGATGTAAGAGACATGGGTTCAATTCCCTGAGTTAGGAAGATTCTCTGGAGGAGGAAAAATGACAACCCACTCCAGTATTCTTGTCTAGAGAATCCCATGAACAGAGGAGCCAGGTGAACTATAGTTCATGGGATCACAAAGAGTCGGACATGACTGAGGTGATTTAACATGCGCTCATGCATGTGCTTGCTATGTGTAAAATGTTGATTGAATGACTGATTGGAATTTTCAACCATCGTGAGACCGATCCTCAGAGCTCTAAGCAAGCTACCGTGGGGAGGGGAAGGACATAGGCTTTGCAGAGACAATTCAGGTTTAAGTTCACTAAGACCCACATTAGCTATGATTTTATGTAAGGCTCAAGTTCCTTAAGTAGTTTTCTCTGAACATAGGGTAATAATGGTGATTTTGGGGGGGCAGTTATAGCACCTAAATGAGATAATGTGGCTCAAGGGATGGCATAGTGTTTACTTCACAGAAGGTGTGTAGCTGTGCAAGATTCTTTCCATTGTTCTCATAGTTGTGCTTAGCTTCAGATACTCATCAGAGCTAAACAAACTCTGAAGACATGTTCTTTGTATATGGAACAATTCCTTTGCTCAGTAATCTTTGAAAAATTAAGGACACACACGTACAAAGGAAATAAAGTCTGGCCCTGGCTCATTTAGTCACTATAATCAGGAAATGAGCTTGGGTGCCATCAGTGTGAATTTCCCAGTTCACTCCTCTAAGTTCTGGGTACCAAGATTAGTCATCATTTCATGTGATTTATTTTAGATAAACACCATTTCTAGCCCAGTAAACAGAGTAGAACCACCCACTGCATTGCAGATTCTCTGTGCTTCTCACTCCTCACTGGATGGTCTGACTTTCATTGTTCTTTGCTCTTGCCTACCTGCAAGGGGTCACAGAGATACTCATCAAGGTGAGGAAATGGCACCAAATCTGAAATTTCAGACACTTATATTTCAAGAAAATGCATAAGCAGTCAGGATGCTATTTCTTTAAAAGTGCCCTTTATTTCACCAATTAGATATTTTCTGTGAGTTAGCAATTTTTCCCTTGAAGTCAAATGTATGAACCTAGTGGTGTTAATATCTTAGACTTCAAGTTCCTTACAGCTAGGAACCATGTTATGGTCATCACCATATGACCAGGGCCAGGGTCACTCTGCATTCTCAACAAATAGTTCTTGAATGAGCAAAGGTCCTGCATTCATTCATTCACTTTATAGAAATAGACTGTGAACATTGCTGAGTCCTGAGTTGCCAGCTAGGTGGGTAAGATTGTTTACCACCTTAAGGAGGTCAAGGCAGGCATATTGTCCAAGCAGGACAATCTTAAAGATAAGCGTGACTCCCCACCGAGAGGAGGGATGAGTCTGGAGATGAGGAGGTCAGGCAGAGGGGATCAAGCAGGATGCAAAGCTGTTCAAGAGGACAGCTGTGAATGAATCAAGTAAGTCTCCTCATTGGGAGCCAATCATGTGATTTTAGGTATGGATCTGCCACCTTGAACAGCCCCAAACCGAATGAAGGAGGAAAAATTGCCACCGTGGAGAGGGTGGTAGATAATGATGGCTTCAGGCAATCAAGGCAGGTCTCTAGGGCTTTCCCGGTAGTTCAGACAGTAAAGAGTCTGTCTGCAATGCTGGAGACTTGGGTTTGATCCCTGGATCAGGAAGATCCCTTGGAGAAGGAAACGGCAACCGACTCCAGTATTCTTGCCTGGAAAATCTCATGGATGGAGGGATTTTTAGGACAAGTCACTTAGGAAATATAATCCTGCGTTCACATCCAAGACAGTGGCTGATGTCATTAGTATCTGCAGAGAACCAGGGACCACTGTGGTCCCGTCTGCTAATGGAAACTTTCAATGTGATGGAGCCTCTGTTGGACAGAGCATGTAGGGCATGATCATTTCTGGGGAGATGTTTGACCCTTTCCAGGGCCTCCTTCATTATTGTTTCTTGATAAAGAGGATTTATTTTTTAAAAATGTTTGTTACTTATTTATTTGGCTGCATCGGGTCTCAGTTGGGGCATGTGGGATACTCATTACATCATGTGGAATCTTTCCTTGCGATACATGTGGCTCACCGGCTTTTGGTTGCTTCGTGGCATGTGGGATCTTAGTTGCCTGACCAGGGATCAAATGTGTCCCCTATATTGCAAGGCAAACTCTTAACCACTGTGCCACTAGCAAAGTCCCAGTAGGATTTAAGTAAATCAAGATGATTGTATTTGGTTTTTTTTTCTTTCCACAACTACACTGTGATGGGAAGTGGGATAATGCATTTTACATCATAGCCATGATCTACCTCATTGTTTACTCTTGTTCAGTTAGTATATTTTGCTGAGCACCTCTCTTTTGTGCTGGTCCCGAGTAGGGCTTGGGATCTAGAGATGGGCAAGAGTAAGTCCCTTCAATTTAAGGATCTCCCAGTAGTGGGAAAAAAATGAATCACAAGTAATGACAGTGTCCTGTGATGAGTACAGAAGGGGAGACAGACAAAAGAGGGTATAGGGAGGCTGATTACTTATGCTCTTAGCAGTGAGGGAAGCCTCACGGAAGCCTCACAGAAGAAGTAAGGGATGAATAGGAGTTTTCTGCTGGTGAAGAAGAAAGTAACATTTTTAGGTAGTGAAAATGACATGAATAATTGCACAAGGGCAGTAAATTCATGGTTTAGAAAATAATAAATTAGTGTAGCTAGAGTTGAGTTGCCAACTCAAATATAAACAGCCCAGTAAGATGTGAATTTTAGGTAGACAGTGAATATTTTTTTAGCAGGCTCATGTCCCAAATATTGCATGAGGCATGCTTACATGGAAAACATTAATTGTTGTTTTTTCCAAGATTCAAATTTCACTGGAAATTCTTCATTTTTATTTGCTAAGTCTGGTGACTCTAGAGTACATCACAGATGAGACCACATTATAGAGGTCTCTGAAAGTTTTAACTTCAGTCTTATGGGGTGGTCCTGGAAAGTCCTTAAACTGAGCTGTGATGTAATCAGACTTCTGATGTTCCTCTGGCTTCATGGAGGATGATCTAGAAAGGGGGAACCTGGAAGTAAGAACACTGATTTAAATGTAGAGAAAGGGGGATTTGGAACCAGAGTAACAACCAAGAACTTCTCAGGCAATAGACTCCAGAGAGATTTTGGAGATGGAAACCATGGACTCGCTGAGAAAGCCTGAGTATTTGTGCTGGCAATTTTTATTTGTCACAGCCTCTGTATGTTTGTCTTTGAAAGCTTGTGACCTTAAGGACATTCACTCTCAATAGTCTTCAGACTGGAGATTCTCTGAAGGCTGGAATTCTGTGCCATTAACCATTAGCCATTAGAACATGGTTCAGCTCTTCATTTCTTTAAAACATACACTCAGCCTAAACTCTGAGCCAGTTAATCACAACTTGATTAAGAGGCCAAGTCCATGCTGGGCACAGGTGGAAACACTTAGTGCCATAATTTTAGAAGGGTCTATAAAAAAGAATGTCTTCCATACTTTCTTAGGAGAGATTTATTTTTCAAAAGAAAGTGTATATTTTGGAAATGGAAGGACATTGTTTTTTTCTGAGACTGAATATAGCTCCAAAGTTATAGAATGTGCTTGGATTCTCTAGACTGGGTGCTGAGAACTCACAGAATTGTGTTAGAAAAAAGTGTTTAGTTAGGTTAGTTTCCTCCTGTTACAGCTGGGGAAGCTGTAGGCTAGAGAAGAGATGTGATCAACTCAGGGTAGCAGAACTTGGGCCTGGGGAGAGGATTCATGACTTCCAGCTAAAAGGCAACAGGAATTCTTTAAACATTTAGAGTCTAGAAACACAGTACCATTCTTTCCTTCTGTAACAACCAAATTGCAAAGGATTTCTCCTTGAGATTTTTCAATTTGAATGAAAGTATGAACACAAACCTTTTTAAAAGGGATTTCATGAAATTATGTCACTTGGGAATTACCACATCTTATTCGTATTGACAGCCCTTTTGAAATAGGTTGACCCAACTTAATTCCTGAAGGTTTTCAAAGTTTTTGGAACTTGGAAAAAGAAAAGTTTATGTAAATAGAAAATAATAGTTATTTGCTAAATGCATTTTCGGCTGCAAGATTCTGACATTTTGGCAAAGGCAAGTTTTCCTTTCAATAGATCAACTTTCAGAGCCAAGTTGTGCTTAAAGAGAATAAAGCAAAAAGTATTGTATTTACATTTCAAGGATGAAATGTCTTTCCTCGTTAGAAATCTGAGGAATTATGTCTGGACCACTGCCTGGCCTGCTTTTGCTTCATCAGTTCCAAGCAGACCTTCACTATTATAATGTCCCAAGGTAACTCCTCTGACAGGGTTGAGAGATTTGCTCCCTATAAAAAGACTTACCAGAATCCTCCCTTCTTTCCTCAACAATGAGAAACCACAACCAAATGGGTCCTGAGTTATCTACTCTATGTTCAGTCCTAAGAGGTGATTTGATTTTGTTTCTAATATCTTGATCACTGGATATCTTTTCTTTCATATCTTATATGTAGTCCCTTCCAGCTCCTTCTGAGATAAGGAGGGTATGGGGAAGCAAGAGCAGTGATTCTGGAGTCATGGGGGCCCTGGAGCCACCTTATTCACCCACATACTTCTGAGTCACACACCTTGTCTTTCATGGGGATTTGGCACAAACTCTCTTCCTTGTTAATGTTGATGAAAAGTGTTATAAAACCATGAATGCTGATCACCAAGTGAGGAATACAGAGTTAGGACCCTCAGCTGGATCTTAGGGGTGGTATACAGTGTACACACTAAATAAGATGGCCCCCAAATCCAATGGATGGAGGAGCCTGGTAGGCTGCAGTCCATGGGGTCTCTAAGAGTCGGACATGACTGAGAGACTTCACTTTCACTTTTCAGTTTCATGCATTGGAAAAGGAAATGGCAACCCATTCCATGTTCTTGCCTGGAGAATCCCAGGGACAGGAGAGCCTGGTGGGCTGTTGTCTATGGGGTTGCACAGAGTCGGACACAACTGAAGTGACTTAGCAGCACCAGCAGCATGATACATCAGGCCTCTGCCAAATCCACCCCCTACACCTGTCCGGCCAGTTCCCCATGCAATGCAATGGCTCAAGAATTATAGAATCCGCCTGCAATGCAGGAGATGTAGGAGACACGAGTTCAATCCCTGAGTCCAGCAGGTCCCCTGGAGGAGAAACGGCAACGCATGCCAGTATTTTTGTCTGGAATATCCTGGGGACAGAGGAGCTTGGTGGTCTACAGTCCACAGAGTCACAGAGAGTTGGACATGACTGAACACACACACGCTATGTGTTGCACTGTCTTGAGTATCTTCCATACCTGAGGCATGGGGCATATCACTGAACAGAACAGGCAAGTACTAGTCAAATATTTCTCCTACTGGATCTATGGATACCCAAGGGGCCCAAATTCTTGCTACTATGTGAACTCTATGAGAATTTAGCAAATTCCTCTCTTCATTTGAAGATCTAAAAATGAACATAAAAAAAAATCTTGATTGATTGAAAAGGTTGCCTTAAAATGGTCCTATGGCAGGCTCATGGTGTCTATATTTACACTTGTGTCATTGAACACATCAGAACCAATGACCATTAAACTGACAGTAAGCTTTCAGCGACTACAGTAGAAATGAAAAATAGATTTAAGGGACTAGATATGATAGACAGAGCACCTGATGAACTATGGATGGAAATTTGTGACATTGTACAGGAGACAGGAATCAAGACGATCCCCAAGAAGAAGAAATGCAAAAAAGCAAAATGACTGTCTGAGGAGGCCTTACAAATAGCTATGAAAAGAAGGGAAGCAAAAAGCAAAGGAGAAAAGGAAAGATACAGCCATTTGAATGCAGAGTTCCAAAGAACAGCAAGGAGAGTTAAGAAAGCCTTCCTCAGAGATCAGTGCAAAGAAATAGAGGAAAAGAACAGAATGGGAAAGACTAGAGATCTCGTCAAGAAAATTAGAGATACTAAGGGAACATTTCATGCAAAGATGGGCTCAATAAAGGACAGAAATGGTATGGACCTAACAGAAGTAGAAGATATTAAGAAGAGATGGCAAGAATACACAGAAGAACTGTACAAAAAAGATGTTCATGACCCAGATAATCACAATGGTGTGATCACTTACCTAGAGCCAGACATTCTGGAATGTGAAGTCAAGTGGGCCTTAGAAACCATCNAAAGGACAGAAATGGTATGGACCTAACAGAAGAAGAAGATATTAAGAAGAGATGGCAAGAATACACAGAAGAACTGTACAAAAAGGATCTTCATGACCCGGATAATCACGATGGTGTGATCACTCATCTAGAGCCAGACATCTTGGAATGTAAAGTCAAGTGGGCCTTAGAAAGCGTCACTACGAACTTCCTCTGTAGGAGGTGTGAATTCAATCCCTCATCAGAAAACTAAGATCCCACAGGCTGCATGGCCACAGGCCCCCCAAAAAGAAAAAGGCAACTCAAATAAAATCTGGCTCTGGCTATCCTGCAGTTCAGTCATCAAAACTATAGTCTGAATGTCTTTCTGGGTAACCAAAGAGTTTTTACCAATTGCCCATGGAGAGTGTCACCAGCTCACACTCTTCAATCTAAAGACACTTGGAGGGCTTCCCCGGTGGCTCAGTGGTAAAGAATCCACCTGCCAGTACAGGAGACATGGGTGCAATCCCTGGTCCAGAGAATCCCACATGCCACAGAGTAACCAAGCCCGTGTGCCGCAACTATTGAGCCTGTGCTCTACAACATGGTAACCCAAACTACTGAGCCACATGCCACAACTACTGAAGCCCTCATACCATATNGAGACATGGGTGCAATCCCTGGTCCAGAGAATCCCACATGCCACAGAGTAACCAAGCCCGTGTGCCGCAACTATTGAGCCTGTGCTCTACAACATGGTAACCCAAACTACTGAGCCACATGCCACAACTACTGAAGCCCTCATACCATATAGACTGTGCTTTGTAACAGGAGAGGCCACCACAATGAGAAGCCCAGGCACACAACTAGAGGAGTCCCCGTTCACCACAGGTAGAGTAAAGCCCAAGCAGCAACAAAGACCCAGCTCAGACAAAAATAAATAAAATTATAAAGACACTTGGAGAAAATCTTATATTTGTTTGAAATGGCCCCTTTCTGTTTTTCCAACCAGGTTGGTCTATGATGATGACATCAACTTGTTAGACATTTGCACCTGGATTTCTCTGTACACACCAAACTCAACATAATCAATACAAAATGCCCCANAATCTTATATTTGTTTGAAATGGCCCCTTTCTGTTTTTCCAACCAGGTTGGTCTATGATGATGACATCAACTTGTTAGACATTTGCACCTGGATTTCTCTGTACACACCAAACTCAACATAATCAATACAAAATGCCCCACACAAAGCACCCACTTCCTCTGTCTTTCCCATGTTACTCTCACGACTTCACTCCCAGCTTCAGGGGCTGAACTGTCCACCTCCCTTCCCTGAGTCCAGCAAGGTGCCAAGCCCTGAAGACTCTACTCTTGCAGTGTTTTATGACTCAGTTCTTCATTTTAAGATCCACAGTCAGCACTGCAGTGCCAGGCTGCATTACCTTTTATAAAACAAACTTTATTTTATGATTTATTTTTTAAAAAACTATGTTTTATTATTATGATCCTTAATCATAATCAGTGCAAATAAATTTGAAAAATAAAGAAATAGCTATACTCAGCACTCTGAAAAAAACATTTTCAAGATGTTTTTTTTACTTTCTAGACTTCTGTATGTGTTTTTAAAAACACAAGTTCCCATATATAAACAAAATGGGATTAATATGGTATTAATAATATAATTAATATTATTATGTTTTCATTTAGTATTTCATAAGAATATTTATTTTAATGGCTACAAAATATTACAGTATATGTGATCATTTAACAAACCCCCTACTGCTGGATATTTAGGCAGTTTCCAATAATTTGCTATTATAAATAACTCTGCTAAATATCCTTGAAGCTAAACCTTTTTTTGCAAACATTCTGAAGGATTTCCTTCAGATAAATTCTCAGATGTGAAACTGCTGAGAATCAAGTATGAACATTTTCAGAGGAAGCTGTTAAGCTGTTAACCTATTCTCCAGAAATATGATACCATTTTCTACTCCCACTCGATTCCCTGCACATTCACAAACCCGAGTGTTATATCTTGGTTTTAATCGACATCAGTTTGATTCCAAAAAATGGAATCACTTTCCCGGGACATTTTNGAATATGTCACATTACATATAGTTTAAATAGTTAAAAAAGTTTTTTTTGATGTGGACCATTTAAAAAATCTTTTTTGAATTTGTTACAATATTGCTTTGGTTTTTTTTTTTTTTTTAATATATGTTTTGGTTTTTTGGCTTTTTAGTTCCCCCAGCAGGGATTGGACCTGTACCCCCCTGCATTGGAAGATGGAGTCTTAACTACTGGACCTCCAGGCAAGACTCTGGAACCTGGTTCTTTTGTCTCACACAGCCATGCAGCTTCAGAAGATGAAGGATCATGAGGGTTAAGTCAGAAACGCCTTTGGGGTTCTGTGCTCACATGCATGTGTGTGTGCGGGGGGGTCGGATGTTACCTCTCATGTTCTGTATCAAAGGTGCAAAGAAGTTAATTGAGGGACCCAAGGTCCTATATTTAATATACATTTGAACTGATTTCTGTGAGAGAAGCAACACTGACTGGCCATTTTGGCTAATAGCATCTTTTCTGGAACTGCGACTCAAATAAATGTGGGAGCTCTCTGCCTTTACTTCTAATTCTGATTTTACAATGAGGGCCCTGCTAGAAAATTATATTGGGATTGGAAATGAAGAAGGGGTTTTGAAAGAGAGAAAGAAACAAGATTTTAGGGTCATGGGTGTCAGCTACCAGGGTGCCTGAGAGCCTGGGCTGGTGGGCAAGGGTCCCTGAGGGATGGAGTTAAATGGCCTGTGAGTCTGTTGAAAACCTCTTAGCTTTTCCTGCAACACCCAGAGGCGAGGACTCTGGGTTGTAAGCTATTTTGTTCTAAAACTTTCTTTTTATTTTTCTAACTTTTGTAGAAATAAAATAACTTTGACAGGGCAGTCATTTGTGAAAATACAAGTCAATGAAATGGAATTTATAAACTTTAAGTGAAGCCAGTGTTTGGATTGTCTTGTTTCAATTAAGTTGCTGTGCTTTTCACCTTTTAAGAACGAGGATTCTGCCGTGTTCTGTGCTTAAATGCATTGTGCCGAGGTTAACTTTTGAATAAGCAGAAGATGGAAGGAAAGGGGAAGATACCAGAGTAAAAGGGGAGAGGTGGGGAGTGGAGCAATGCAATGGAATAAGCACACTGTTCAAATCAGAGAGACCTGAATTCAAATCCTGGTTCTGGGCTGGCTAGCTGTGTGACACTGGGTAATATACTTAACTTCTCTGAGCCTCAGTTTCCTAATCAATATAATATATATAGTTAATATATTTAATTATATATATATATAATTAATATATAAATATAATTACAAATTTGGCTTTGAGGGTTGATTAAATGGGATAGTGTGTGTAATTTTCCCTGGTGCAAAGGAGGCTCTCAGTAAATACTGAATGAATAAATAATAACTCTTGAAGCTATGTCTGACTGTGGATCACTTCTTGATTTTCAATGTACTTTGAGAATCTATAGTTACCTAGGGTGGTGTCATTTTGTTGTGATCTCTTAAACCTAATTTTCCAAGCAGTTAACTTCATTGCTGTTAGGTTTACTGGCTCTTCTCTCAGGAGTGGAGAGCGGGCCTTCCTTCCTCCCTACTTTCTTCTTTCCCTCCTTCCTCTTTCCTTTCTTCCCTCATTCACAGAGGATATGGAAAATGGATATTGAAATTGTATTATATTCCAGACACTGGGTTAGGAGGAAAGCCTATGAGATCAGGCTTGGTCTTGGCCCCTGGGGAGGTCACAGTCTTGGGGAAGGACGCAGAGCAGGAGCCATGGGCTCTGTCTGAGTGGGGCGGGGGGAGTGGAGAGGAGTGGGCTTTCCCCAGAGGACGGCGTTTTCCTGAAAATCTGAAGGAGTTACACGGAGTGTCATGGCAGGGCCACTCCAGCAAGAGGCAGAGGTGAGTGCCAAGGGACAGAGACCATGCTGTAGATAGAGCAGTTTTTCCAGCCCAGGGAAATCTGAGTGTGAGTTCTGGTTCTGTTGCACATTATTATTGGTGAGGCCTTGTGTGCATCTCTTAGCATCTCTGAGCCATGGTTAATCGCGTGACAGCACAGGGTTGAGTGTGGGCATGGACGGACCAGGAGTTACGTGCCTTTTGATGGGTTTGCCTTAGTTCCTCCTTTATGAGCAGCGGCATGCATATCATTATTGCTCTCATGTCTCAGAACTCCAGCTTTGTAAATTCTGCAAGTTTGATAACTCATCTTTTTAAGTTTCTGGAGGCTTTATTTATTTATTTATTTTGGTGGTTCGGTCAGGTAAAAAAATCTGCCTGCAATGCAGGATACCTGGGTTTGATCCCTGGGTCAGGAAGTTCCCCTGGAGAAGGAAATGGCAACCCACTCCAGTACTCTTGCCTGGAAAATCCCATGGACAAAGGAGTCTGGTAGGCTACAGTCCATAGGGTTGCAAGAGTTGGACACGACTGAGAGACTAAACTATCAGGCAATGGATTTACAACGTTGTGTTAATTTCTGTTGTATAACAAAGTGATTCAGCTACACACACATATATAGACATTTATATACGTTTACATTAATAATAATATTATTTTCCATTATGGTTTATCATAGGATACTGAATATACTTTCCTGTGCTATAAGAATAAGACCTTGCTATCTCTCCATTCTATATGTATTGGTGTGTGTCTGCTAACCCCAAACTCCCACTGAGGTGTAATTTATATTCAGAAAGTTTCTGAAAGTGTACAGTTATATGAATTTGAAAAGAAAAGACATCCAATGTTGTAACCACTACCATGGCCAGGATTGAGGCCATTTTCATCACTCCAAAATGCTCCCACACGCCTTCTTTGTAGTCAATACCTTCCTACCACCTGCAGCCACTACCAACCATTGATCTGTTTTTGTATGTTGATGGTTTTGCTTTTTCCAGAATATCACATAACTGAAATTATACTAGTGGGTAGTAGCTTGAATCTTCTGCCTTTCACACAGTATACTGTGTCTGAGATTGTTTGGTGGTGTTGCCCTTATTAATAGTTTCTTTCTGTTCCATTGTGTGGATGGACCACTGCTAATGACATTCAAGTTCTCAGTTTTTGAAGACCACATGGACGTTGCTTCAAATATTTGCATGCAGGTTTTGTGGGAGGTGTTTATTTTCATTTCTCTTGGGCAGTTTCCTAGATGTTTTATGGTAAGTCTGTGCTTAAGTTTATAAGAAACTATCAAAGTGTTTTTTTTTAAATGCTGTGTCATTTTAATGACTCACTGTTTTGAAAATGAAACTTCAATTTTGAGACAATTGTAGATTTCCACGCGGTTGTAAGAAATAATACAAAGAGATCCTGAAAACCTGTATATCCTGTACCCAGTTTTCCCCAGTGGTAACATTTCACAGAACCATGGTAAAGCATCACAGCCTGGATCCTGAGGTTGCAACAGTCAGGACGCAGGATGCTGCACCAGCATCAGGGGCCCTTAGGTGGCCCTTTCCAGCCCCCTCCCATCCTCCCAAACCAGCCTCTCCTTCGCTTCTGGCATCTAGTAATCAGTTGTCCATTCCTATAATTTTTTCATTTCAAGAATGCTATGTGAATGAAATCACACATTTTGTAGCCTTTTGGGATTGGAATTTTTCACTCAGCACAATTTGCTGGAGAGTCATCAGGCTGTTCCTTGCAGTGGTAGTTGTTCCTTTTTATTTCTGAGTGGTGTTCCATGATATGGACAAACTTCAGTGTATTTAACCAGTCTCCACTGAAGGACATCCACGTTGTGTGTTGTTTTTAGTTTTAGCCTATTACAAACAAAGTTGCTGTAAGTATTCATGGATAGGTTTTTGTGTGAATACAAGTTTTCATTCTCTGGGTTGAATATCCAGGGACAACTGATGGATCGTTGTAATTAGTTTATAGGTAACTTCAAATCATCTTCTAGCCTGGCTGAACCTTCCCTGGGTTGGGAAGATCCCCTGGAGAAGGGAACAGCTGCCCAGTCCAGTATTCTGGCCTGAATACTCCCATGGGCAGAGGAGCCTGGGTGGACTATAGTCCATGGGGTTGCAAAGAGTCTTTATATTTTAAATATAAACAACCATCTTTATATTTCCATCAGCAATATGTGAAAAAGTCTACTGATCCATGTCCTTGGCAGTTTTTTAATTTCTTCAGTTTCTCATGGAGATTTACTTTCCCAGAAGCTATCAGCAACATGTCCTTGGATTTGTCATTTCTGTAATGTAAAACTATTGTTTCTGTTAATCTCTTCTTTGTGTAGCTGAGTGAGGTGTTGTCTGATGTCAGACCAAATAGGGATAAAAATGGATGTTCCCTGCAAACTGGCTGTTTTGATTTGACCCCCGAGCTGTATGAGGTGTATGATTTCCCATTTCCACTATCCTGCTGGCATGTTCAGCACCAAATCATATGTTCATTGTCAGGATCTCCCATTACCCTACTTTCATTGCTTGTTCATGTCCTTTTTATAATGCTGTAAATATTTAGCTATAAACAATTCATCTCACTCACTGTATGAGTATCTACAGAGTAATGCCCCTCTAATTGCCCACTCCTCCTCAGTTCAGTTCAGTTCAGTTCACTCAGTCGTGTCTGACTCTTCAAGACCCCATGAACCGCAGCACGCCAGGCCTCCCTGTCCATCACCAACACCCGGAGTTCACTCAAACCCATGTCTATCGAGTCGGTGATGCCATCCAGCCATCTCATCCTTTGTCATCCCCTTTTCCTCCTGCCCCCAGTCCCAGCATCAGTCTTTTCCAATGAGTCACCTCTTCACATGAGGTGGCCAAAGTATTGGAGTTTTAGCTTCAGCATCATTCCTTCCAAAGAAATCCCAGGGCTGATCTCCTTCAGAATGGACTGGTAGGATCTCCTTGCAGTCCAAGGGACTCTCAAGAGTCTTCTCCAACACCACAGTTCAAAAGCATCAATTCTTCGGTGTTCAGCTTTCTTTATAGTCCAACTCTCATATCCATACATGACCACTGGAAAAACCATAACCTTGACTAGATGGACATTTTTTGACCAAGTAATGTCTCTGTTTTTTAATTTGCTGTCTAAGTTGGTCATAACTTTCCTTCCAAGGAGTGTCTTTTAATTTCATGGCTGCAGTCACCATCTTCAGTGATTTTGGAGCCCCCCAAAATAAATTCTGACACTGTTTCCACTGTTTCCCCATCTATTTGCCATGAAGTGATGAGACCTAAAGATGCCTTGAAAGTATTTATTAATTCATCAAAGTCCATCTAGCCAAAGCAATGGTTTTCCAGCAGTCATGTGTGGATGTGAGAGTTGAACCATAAAGAAAGCTGAGCAGTGAAAAATTGATGCTTTTGAACTGTGATACTGGAGAAGACTTGAGATACCCCTGGACAAAGAGATCAAACCAGTCAATCCTGAAGGAAACCAGTCCTGAATATTCATTAGAAGGACTGATGCTGAAGCTGAAACTCCAATACTTTTGCCACCTGTTGTGAAGAACTGACTCATTGGGAAAGACCCTGATGCTGGGAAAGATCGAAGGCAAGAGAAGAAGGGGATGACAGAGGATGAGATGGTTGGATGGCATCACCAACTCGATGAACATGAGTTTGAGCAAGCTCTGGAAGTTGGTAATGGACAGGGAAGCCTGCCATGCTGCAGTCCATGGGGTCCAAAAGCGTTGGACATGACTGAGTGAATGAACTGATTTCATTAGATATGTAAAGAACAATTTGCATGGATTTTATGTGGGTTTGGCCTCAAGCAATCCTCAAGAGTCCAGAAGAAAAAGTTAAGTTGTGAATCTGAATAACTATAAAACCAGGCAAAATATGTTGATTAATTTAAAAGAATTCAGATGCTCAGGGAGTTCAGAGATGAGAGAAATTGTGACTATAGTAGAGATAAAATAGGCTCGTTTTAGTAGATTTATGACTTAAAAAAACCAAACTTTTTATTTTGTATTGGAGTGTAGTCAGTTAACAACATTGTGATAGTTTCAGGTAAACACGAAGGGGACTCAGCCATACATACATATTCATTCACTCCCAAACTCCTCTTCATCCAGGCTGCCACATAACATTGAGCAGATTTCCATGTGCTACACAGTAATTCCTCATTGGTTATCCATTTTAAATGTGGCAGTGTGTACATGTCCATTTAAATAGTTTTATGACTTTTTAAAAGTTAGTATCTTCAGCATCAACTATTAATACTAAAATTCTTCTAGGAGTTAGATGGGGTTGTATAAACTCCTGTTACCTCTAAGGGAGGCACCACGGGGAAGGAAGTCTGGGGGATACTTGGGGAGGTCTAGAGATGAGGTTCTGCCTGCAGTAATGGCAGAGCTGAGTAGGTAACCAGGAGGGAAGGCAGCTGGGGAAGGGCCTTTCCTGTCTCAGGAAAAACCAACCAGAGGCAAGAGCGAGGAGGACTGGGATACTGAGAGATTGAGAGGCACAGCTTGTCCATATGAGATGACTCTGAAGGACCCAGCAGCATTCTTAGAAATTTCAAGAGTTGAAATAGGGAGGAGTTTACGGTTTTGAGGCATCACAATTGGAGTGTGGTGAACAGCCTGCCCTTCTGGGGTCCCAAAACCCAAGGAGACCTAGACGGGTGGGGCTGCCTGACTGCAGAGTCTCTTCTCGTTCTTAGGTCCACAGTCCTGCCAGGAACAGCGAAGGAAACACACTGATGACCTCAGAGGAGCCCAGAGGGCCCCGCTGGAGTCTGATGTCTGATCCAATCATTGGCTTTGCTATTTTTTTTTTTTTTTAACAGCAAAACCCCTCAACCAAACAAATGCAGAAGTGAAAGAAAGGACTTGTGGAACAAAGAGGGTCCCAGCTCTGGTAGAAACAAAATTACTCTCATGACAAAGTTGTTGGTCTGGCCCCAGATTCATGACCCAGACCTTCATGAAAAGCCATAATAAAAGCTACTGGTCTAATCAGTTTGGCAGAAAAGGGTTGTGATCACACAAAGAAAGCACAAGGAATTTATTGGGCTCATGGAACTGCTGTGCATTTGATTGTGACGGTAATAGTTACACAAATCTGCAGTGTGTGTGTGGTGTGTGTTAGTTGCTCAGTCATGTCTGAATCTTTGTGACCCCGTGGACTGTAGCCCACCCAGGCTCCTCTGTCCTTGGAATTCTCCAGGCCAAAATACCGGAGTGGATAGCCATTCCCTTCTCCAGGGGATCTTCCCAACCCAGGGATTGAACCCAGGTCTCCTGTATGGCAGGTGGATTCTTTACTGTCTGAGCCACCAGAGAACCCATAGGTATTAAAATTCATGGAACTGTAAAAAATGCTGCTAGTCTAATCAGGTCCCTTTCCTGGGTTTATAGAAAGCACAGTAACTCTGTGAGGCAGGTATTATCCATTTTTCCCAAATAAGGATGCAGACTTAAGGGGCTTGAGGAGAGAGCCCAAGTCATGCAAACAAGAAATGAGAGCAGAGGTGAGCCGCCGGCCACGTCCCGCAGGGCAAGGGTGGAGGTGCTAGAGCCAGCTGTGTGTGTGCCTGCTGCTGTTTCACTTCCTGGATTTGACCCCGGTATATTTTATTCTGAAAAGCAAACAAACAAAACCCCAAAACAAGCTCATCCAATTCTAGAAGTCATCGAATCATAGAATTCAAAGATGAGCGGGACGTGTTGGGGCTTCATGTTGTTACTCGTTTGGAATATGCCTGGTCCATGGGGCTTAAGGGACTCTTCCTAAGTCCCATCTTCCTGAAATATCAGTGTCAGTCCTGATTCTATGCTTCCGAAGTTAACCGAAAGGCATTATGGGGTTTTTCTCTCTCCATGGCAAAAATCGAAAGAGATGAAAGAAGAGACACACACAATAGCTGTAATCAGCGAGTATTCTTTCCCCTTCGGCTCTCTCGCCTCTTCATCTGTTTAGTTTAAAAATTCCTACAATTGGTTACAAATTCTCACATCACCTCTGCCTTCTTATCAGGTTTGTGCAGTTGGGAGATAAAGACCCACACTATCTTCAAATCAAGCAGGCAGTTGCTGTGATGAATCCTTCCTTCCTAATTTAAGCTGAAACCGCAAAGTGGGCCCCACGTTAAAACCAGTGATGGGAAAGGGGAAAACCAGAGGGGAAAGGGCGGTGTCGCTGGGCTGGTTAACTCTACAGGAGAGCCTCCAACTCACCCAGGCCCTCCCTCTCTGACCTACTTTCTCCGGCCATCGAAAGAAGAGAGAGGTTACACAGAGAGGTTTCAATGCGAGGTAGGATAGCATCTTGTCTGTTCCCACCAGATAAGCTTTCCCAAGCCTGCCTTCGTCACTCACTGCTTCGGAGGCCAAGGTGCTGCCGTAATCAACTGAAACAGTAGCCTACTATTAGTGCTGCCTCTGTCCCCGGCATAGTGCAGGGTTTCTTGGTCTGGATTGAAAGGCTGACATTCTTGGTAATGAATAGGACATTTTAAATCACTAGTCTATGTCCCACAGGCATTCTGCCCAGGGACAATTGATGAGGGCAAGAAGAATGATAATAAGGGAACCCAAGACTGCATTCCTACCAAAATGCTGTTGGTGGTTATGGAGAAAACAATCTGACGTGTGTTCTTATTAATCCTCTCCCTGTGCATCTGGGACTAGGATGGAGATGCTAAAATTCGAGCCAGGCTTCTCTGGCTCCCTTTGGAAACTGCTGGATCTAATCTTTAGCAATAACAGAGCACCCGTCTCTTTGTTTGTTTTCCTGAGTAAAATACTAATTCATGTAAATGAATAATTGAACTAGGTCTGTTAGACTATTTCTTATTTTCCTAATGATTCCCATTGTCTGGACACCCAACAGCACGTTTCTGAAGATGTTAACCTCTAGGTTTTTTCATGTGTACTGGATGCTGGGTCCATACTCCTTGTCATTCTCCTCATGGTTCTTACTCTCTCTTGCTTCTCTTTGACTTATTTTTATTTACTTATTTATTTTTGATTGCTCTGGGTCTTCATTGCTGCACGCAGGTTTTCTCTAGTTGCAGTAAGCAAGGGGGCTCCTCCTTGTGAGTTCTCATTGTGGGCTCTAGGGTACACAGACTTCAGCAGTCGTGGCTTGTGGGCTTAATTGCTCTGTGGCATGTGGGATCCTCCTGGATCAGGGATCAAACCCGTGTCCCCTGCATTGGCAGGTGGATTCTTAACCACTGGACCACCAGAGAAATCCATTGCTTCTCTGTCTTTGAAACTTGATTTCCTTCTTCGCTTAATCAATTCCTACCAACCTTTCAAAATGTACCACATTAAAAAAAATTTTTTTTCCTTCAACTTCAAGATTATTTTTGAAATGGGGAAATTTATTTCCAACTCAAAGGAGGTGCCAAAGTTTCCATTCTTTGGTGACATAAAAGGCCTGAACCTATTTTTTTAAATTGATGGATAATACACATGCAGTAAACTAGATAGCAATTATCTAAGTAAAGTTTGATAATATTATATATATATCTGTGTAACAAACATGCAGATTAAAGTAAGCATTTTTAGGACACGTGAAGATTCTTTTCTGTTCCCTATTCCTGATATCAGCACATTTTTGACTTCTGTGACCATCAATTAGATTGTCCTACTCTTGAACTTCATGTAAGTTCAGTATGCAGGTTTTTTGCAGGTTTTGTTGTTGTTGTCATTGCTCAAGGTAATACTTTTTAGATTTAACCGTATTATTGGGGCATCAGTGGGTGATTTTTTAATTGATATATAGTTGTTCATTTTTTGACTATACCACAATTTATGTATCTGTTCTTCTCCTGATAATTATTTGCTCCCAGCTTTTGAGAATTATGAATAAATCTATAAATAATCTCATTCATATTTTTTTGCTGTATAAATGTACTTACTTCTCTTGGGGATAAAACTGTACGTGAGACTGGTGATTTACAGGGTAGGTCTTTGTTTTTAGGTTTAATGGACACAACCAAATAGTTATATAATGTGTTTGTACCAGTTTAATTTCTTAATATTTGACATTTCCAGTTGCACTACATCCTTACAAACAGTTTGCATTATAGAATTTTTAATAATTTAATTTGAAATTTTTTGATTTTAAAAAGAATTTAAAAAAACTTTAACTTTATTTTCTTAGATGAGTAGTGATATCTTTTCATTTGCCTATGAGAAACTTGAGCATCCAATTTTGTAGCATGTCTGTTCAAATCTCAAGATTAAAAAAAAAAAAGAATTGTTTGACTTTTTCTTATTGGGCATATCATTTGAACAGACACTTCCCAAAAGAAATTTTGCAGAGCCAATAAACCCTTGAAAACATGGTCTTTTCTTTAATTAGCCTCAAAAATCAAATACAGATAAGATCTGTCTTGGGCAAGTTTTGCCACAGTTGGCATTGGCCTTGTTCTCGGTTTACTGGTACTCCTGTTGAAAGCTGCAACTGGAGAGCAAGGGGCCCTGAGCAGGTCTCAACTCAATCCCCAGATTCTAGAAAACTCTCACCTGGCTCTCCTCTGCTCTTCAAAGATGACAACTTCCTTTAAATCTGAGTGTGGTTTTCCTAGTATTTGGAACTACTGTAAATTATGATGTAACCCTGAAATTTTCTCTCCACTCCTATTTTAGGGTTTGTTTTTTTATATGAAGGCTTTCCAGGTAAAGCAGCCCTAGTGATAAAGAACTCATCTGCCAATTCAGGAGACATAAGAAACACGGGTTCAACCTCTGGGTTGGGACGATTCCCTGAAGAAGGAAATGGCAACCCATTCTAATATTGTTGCCTGGAAAATCCTATGGACAGAGGAGCCTGGTGGGCTATGATTCATAGAACTGCAAAGATTCAGACATGACTAGCTGACTAAAACACACAGGCAGAAAATAATTATTATTTTAACAATTGACACCAGCGTTCCTTTGTTTGAAAGAAATACTTTGATAGGTGGTTGGTGTAGAAGGGGTGGCATGTTGTCAAGAACTAAAATTTAAGGAGATTGCATGAGACCAAGAGGAGAGTTGCTCAGCTCTGAAGAGTTGGGAAGAGGATCAGAAGAGATATGAGAGCTACTGAGCTCTTTGAGGTTTTTCAAAAGCACTTTAAAGTGATGATATCCACGAGTGCATTTAAAAATGCTGATGTGGTAGATCGTATTACTGTTCATCTATTTTCAGTGCCACTTCCTGTGGGAGGATTATATAGCTCCAGGCTCTCAGAACTCGGACTTAGCCATGGGACTTACACTGGTCAATAAATTGTGAGCGAAACTGATGTGCATCATTTTCCAAGCAAAAGCTTTAAGAGTCAGTGAGTGATTCCCTCTTCTGTGATGACTGGCTGTGTTCCAGATTGCAAGTACTCCATCAGCCTCTGTCCACAAGAAGAAAATGGGAACATAGCCAGAGCCAGTGATGAACTTCTAGGGTGACTAGACCGTAAAATTTTATTACTGGAAGCCACTATGATTTGGGGGTCTTTGTTAATTTAGTCTTACCCAATTGATTCAGTTCCATTCTGTTTTGTAAGTTCTCCTTTATTCTTTATGCCCCCAACTGAGCAAATCTCTAGCAAATTCTGCTCTGCTCACAAGAATTTTGGGCTTCTCTGGTGGCTCAGTTGGTAAAAGAATCGCCTTTAGTTCAGAAGACTCAGGTTCGATCCCTGGGTGGGGAAGATCCCCTGCAGAAGGAAATGGCAACCCACTCCAGTGTTCTTCCCTGGAAAATCCCATAGATAGAGGAGTCTGGTGTGCTACATACCGTCCATGGGGTTGCAAAGAATTGGACACCACCACCACAAGAATTTTGCATGGGAAATTTTTGTAGTTGAATCAAAGAAGGAGGTGCCCTTTGGGTTTGGGTTGATGCATTGTAGGGAGAAACACAGGCTGAGCCAGAAGAAAAAGAATGATCTAGAGAATGCTAGCACCCTTGGGATGCACAGAAATGGTAGGCAGTGGTTTGGCATTCCTGGGCCATGGAGGGGGAGGTTGAATCAATTCTAACCAGATATTCAAAAAGGAGAGGACTACCATCTGACATCTGGGTTATCTTTGGCGACAGTATTGACCCGTACTACTCTGTGCAATCTCCATGTCTAGTTGTTTTTCATTTTCTAGACTCAGCTTGGCAGTACAGATGGTGATGGCTTTGACTGAAGGAAAGGATTATTTCCCAGTAGGTTAAGATGAAAGATGGCCATTTGTGGTGACTATAAGCTTGGGTCTTTCGATCAATCAGTGATGTTGGGGATTTATGAAATGGCTTCATACCTTTTAGGCCACAATATTTTACTTTAGAAAAATGGGGATTTATCTTTTGCTGAGCTTTGGCTGTTGCTGATGCTGGGAAAGATTGAAGGCAAGAGAAAGGGATGACAGAGGATAAGATGGTTGGATGGCTTCACCAACTCAATGGACATGAGTTTGAGCACGCTCTGGGAGTTGGTGATGGACAGGGAAGCCTGGTGTGCTGCAGTCCATGGGATTGCAAAGAGTTGGACACAACTGAGCTACTAAACTGAACTGAGTTTTGGCTGTTTTTTTCCTCCTAACATCAGTTCTAGTATGTGCTTAGCTGTTTGGTTGTGTCCAGCTATTTTTTGACGCAGTGGACTATTGCCCACCAGGCTCTTCTGTCCATGGAATTCTCCTGGCAAGAATACTGGAGTGGGTTGCTATTTCCTCCTTCAGGGGATCATTCTGACTCAGGGACTGAATCCATGTCTCTTGTGTCTTCTGCATTGGCAGGAGGATTCTTTACCACTGGGCCACGTGGAAAGTCCAACATCAGTTCTAACTAGAAGGAAATTCCAATCAATTTGTGGCAGTCAGTTGTCTGTCAGGCTTATACCCTGGTAAGTTCTGAGTTTTCACCTTGTTCTTTGTCTACATAGGCATTTTTTGGGAGTGGGATTGGATAAAAACTCCTACCCAGGCATCATTTAAGCCATGTTTCTGCGAAAAAAAAAAAATTCTTCTGTATTAGAAAGTTGTGGGAGAGGTGATGGATGCCTTTTCACCTTCATTTGAAACCCATGTCCCTAAAATCTCGATAGGTGGATGAGCTTCCTGGTAGAGGACTGGCCTTCATCGCAAGGGAATCTTCTTTAGTTTGGTGAAATAAAACAGGACTTCTGGGTGGCAACCTTTGACAGGTTTCCATTGTTCTGATGGAAGAAACAATGATGCTTTTTCAGTCTGCACAATCTGGCTTTTCATTTTTTTAGGGTGTAGGTGTTAGAGGAAGCACACTGACTAGAACTGCCCACCCTGGCCAGGCACCATAGTAACCATTTGCATGAACTGTTTTACGACAGGAGGTCCTGGTAAGGAACACGGAACTAATAAGCCACCACCAACCGGAAGAGTTCGGGAAAGGTCAAAAGGAGACACCACATGTCCGACCACCTCCCAGAATCCTTTTCTCTGGCATCTATCTTGGCTAAACAAGGCGTGCACCACCAGGAAGGAATCTGAGGCAGAATGACTGGCTAAAGACAAACTGGAAACTAATCCCATCACCATAAAACCCAAGACAGGGAGCCACATGTCAGAGCAGTTCTTCTGGGTTCCCTTACGCTACTGCTCTCCACCTGGGTGCCCTTTCCCAATAAAATCTCTTGCTTTGTCAGCATTTGTGTCTCCTTGGACAATTTATTTCTGAATGTTAGACAGGAGCCCAATTTCGGGCCCCGGAAGGGGTCCCCATTCCTGCAACACAGGGGTTAATGTCCTGAGGGAACACAGTAGCGGTACAGGAGAGAGGGTCTCTCAGCCGCTGTTGACAGTTGCCAAGAGGAGTTACCATCAAAAAGGATACTTTTATTTTCCCTCCCCCTACTGATCGTTTTTCTGGGCTTCCCTGTTCATTATTCTATTCCTTTATGGATGTAAGGTTTTAAAAACCATTCAATTTCCGACCAGTTGAATGGCCTCTCCTCTGCCCTTCCTATCCCAAGTGTGTTCCCTGAAGATTTAAGTCTGGCTTCTTGGTCTGCAGTTGCTATTCTGTAACTTTTGTTTCATGCCCTCCAGAGGAAGCCCTGTCTTTTGGCTCTCTCATAGCTCTGACAGCTGTGGGTGCTGCGACCCAGGTAATTAGTCAAACTGGGAAGGTAAGTGGCGTTTATTCCATTCACCTTTGGAAACTTGCATCTCGGGTCTCCTGCAGAGAAATCTAGGTTGGGATTCAAAGTCAGTGATTGCTTCACCCCCCTACTCTCCACCCCACAGGATCACTGATTAGGAAATGGCTGTTCCCCCAAGACCATTTTCATTTCTATGGCAGGCTTTGAATAAAACTCACACATTTCAGAAATGCAAATAGATTTAATTTGAGCAAAGTGAGTGACAGAGGAAGCTAGAGTCTTACAGTTGCTTCCTGCCACAATCTTTCAGGCAGATGTTCTGGACAAAAGGAAATAGCCAAGTTCACATCACGATGATAAGGGTCACAGTGTTGGCTTTGCTTATGCTGAGCTATGTGCTAAGTTGCTTCAGTTGTGTCTGACTCTTTTTGTCTCCAGGAACAGTGGCCTGCCAGACTCTTCTGTCCATGGGATTCTCTCCAAGAATTGTGGAGTGAGTTGTCATGCCCTCCTCCAGGGGTTCTTCCTGACCCAGGGATGGAACTCAAGTCTCTCTTACAAGTCTTCTGCATTGGCAGGCAGGTTTTTTACCACTAGGGCCACGATGCTTCAGCCCTATTAAAAATTCCTCCTAGTGGAGCAGGAGAAGGGAACATGCTGGACAGACTGCTGAAGGTGGGGTCATTTAGCATAAAGGATGAGCATAAAATCTTTGAAGAAAGCCAACATAAGAGAAATCCGAATGAACTTCTTGGCCACTCTCATATATCATTTTATTTTATTCAACTCCTTGTCCGAAGGAATAAGTCAGGAAGGGCCAGCAAAGATTTTGGCTTGGATGCTACCAGGATAAACATTCTGCCTGTTTCCTCCAAGCATGTGTCTCTTGGCTCAAGGAGGGAGGCTTCGTGTTGCTTTTCTGTCAGAGGCCATCATGGTGCAGATTCCATCAGTGAGAAAGAAGTGTCAGGGGAGGTGAGGCCTTCTCTGTGCCTGCCAGAACACTCCAACCAGGGAGCGTTTATCCTTTCCACATACAAGGCTTCCCAAACACTGCATTTCCTAGAAACACCTGGACCCTCAAAGGCACACAGTAGAGGTTCAGATAACACTACATATGCTTCAGGTTGTTGTTGCTGGGTCGGTCAGTCATGTCCAACTCTTTGAGACCCCATGGACTATAGTCCTCCAGGTTCCTCTATCCATGGGATTTCCCAGGCAAGAATACTGTATTGGGCTGCCATTTCCTACTCCAGGGGATCTTTCCAGCACAGGGATCAAACTCCATCTCCTGCACTGGCAGGTGGATTCTTTGCCACTGAGCCACCAGGGAAGCCCTTGCTTTAGCTATCAGGATGTGTTTTCTGAAAACCTTGACTCTGAAGGTTGGTAGGTCATTATACTATGATCTCAAGTCGCATTATCACTCTGTAATCTTTAAACACAGTATTAACTGACACTATTAACATAACATGAAAGTCATCATCTTGTGACAAAGACTCTCCTTGACCAAACTCTAGGCAGGATTCTCTGAGCACTTTTGGGACTAGGCTGTCTCCATGAGTCTTGTCCTCAAGAGCCCAATGGTGACAAGAATTCTGCTGAATCAGTTTAGCCAGAACCTCCACCCTTGGTACTGATCAAATTCCTCTTCCCCTACCACCCGCCCAGGCTCTATCTAATCTGCCTGCCCTGCCTTCAGCAAGAGTCCAGCTTGCTTGGTCACCCAAGAAAGAATCCCCCTTCTTTATAAATTTCCTGGACTGGTGCGCCAAGTCTATTCCTTGGCTGTAAATCCCTACTTTCCCTTTCTGTTCTTGGACTTGAGCCTAGTTCCATAGGAAGGAATCTTTCCCCCTATTGCAATAGTTCTTGAATAAAATCTGTTTTTATTACATTAAGTACTGTCTTGCTCTGGTTTTCATGAAGAGTGTGGGATTAACATATACACACTACTGTGGATAAAATAGATGCACAACAAGGACCTATGGTATATCACAGGAATGTCTTTTAATAATCTATAGTGGAAAGGAATCTGAAAGAGAATAGATGTATCTATATCTATCGGTATATATGTGTAACTGAATCACTTTGCTTTACACCTGAAGGTGAAGCAATGTAAGTTAGCTATGAAGTGAAGTGAAGTGAAAGTCGTTCAGTCATGTCTGACTCTTTGTGACCCCATGGACAATACAGTCCATGGAATTCTCTAGGCCAGAATACTGGACTGGGTAGCCTTTCCCTTCTCCAGGGGATCTTCCAAACCGAGGGATCAAACCCGGGTCTCCCGCATTGCAAGCGATTTCTTTACCAGCTGAGCCACCCGGGAAGCCCAAGAATACTGGAGTGGGCAGCCGATCCCTTCTCCAGCGGATCTTCCTGACCCAGGAATTAAACTGGGGTCTCCTGCATTGCAGGCGGATTCTTTGCCAACTGAGCTATTAGGGACTCCAGGAAAAAATAAATGGTAATAACAAAAAAGAAAACTAAAAACAAACAAAACTATTGTCAATACAGATGTTATTAATGATAGCTAACTTCTGTATGACATATAAGAGTTTTAAGACTTCTCCACAGCCTCATCTAACTTGAGCCACACACTGTGGGTTGTAGAAGAGGATGCCTGTCTATACATGCACGTCGGCTTCTCTGTAGACATTCATCAGGTGAGGTGTGTAGAAGAGACATGAACCTAGGTTTCTCTTCAGATCTTTTATTATGTCAACCTGGACTCAAACAATAAGACTAAAAAATATCTCTTAAATATAGGGACCAGAGTGGCCTCTGGAGATTTTAAGGGAAATGATGACAAAGATAAAAAAGGTTAACATTTTTGAAAGTGCTTTGCAGTTTACAAAACCCTTTAGAAACACACCCTCATATGGAATTCTGTGAAGCAACCACATTCCATTGTTTTAAAATGAGGGAACTGAGGCCCAGCAATGTAATAATGTGGCCATGACCTTGAAGTTCACATGTAGCTTAGTCCTGTGGCTTTAGGAATTGTGCTCTATTCAACCATGTTCCTCACAAAATAAGATCCATTGCTTTGGATCATAATGGAAGGATAAAACCAGTTTTAATAGATTTTGAAAAATGAGAAACTAAAACTGAAGCAAAATTGTAGTTGTCTGAACTGGGCGCAGTTTTATGTGGAAATTTCTACTCTCTGCTCACCCTCCCTCCATTTCCTCCAGCCTCACACTGATGCTGGCTTTTCTTTAATGTTTTTATTTTCTTTCCTGTGGACTCTGTGGGAGAGGGAGAGGGTGGGATGATATGGGAGAATGGCATTGAAATATGTATAATATCATATATGAAACGCATCGCCAGTCCAGATTCAATGCATGATACAGGATGCTTGGGGCTGGTGCACTGGGTTGACCCAGAGGGATGGTATGAGGAGGGAAGAGGGAAGGGAGTTCAGGATGGGGAACACGTGTACACCCGTGGTGGATTCATGTTGACGTATGGCAAAACCAATACAGTATTGTAATTAGCCTCCAATTAAAAGAAATAAATTTATATTAAAAAATTAAAAAAAAAAATCACCCTGTCCCTGGCAACTTCTCTGTTACACTTCCAGACACACAAGCCTTTCTGATTCCAGGGTTTAATGTTTATATACATTGTCACATTCAGTTTTAGAATCCAGTTTGGTTTTATCTCTATAATATCATGAGAAAAATTTATTAAGAAATAAATGTAAATTTTCTAACCTCTATAGCTGTGTGTGTTTCAAACTAAACATCAGAGCCAGTCATAGTGTGTGAGGTAGGTACACTTGTTCCTAAACATCTGGACACATAGTTACCGTGGACACAGAATATCCTCGTATTTGCAGACATATTTTAAAAAATATGGACAGGACTATAATCAGCATGTGCTAAGTTGATTCAGTTATGTCCAAATTTTTGCAACCCCATGGATTGTAGCCTACCACTCTCCTCTATCCATGGGATTTCCCAGGCAAGAATACTGGAGTGGGTTGCCACTTCCTCCTCTAGGGGATCTTCCTGGCCCAGAGACCGAACCTGTCTCCTGCATTGCAGGCAGATTTTTTTTTTTTTTTTTAACCAACTGAGCCACCCCAAATAAGGAGTAACACTTTGAAGTTATTTTTTCCCAAATAGAAATCTCTTTACTATTTATCTTATTATTGACATATATCTAATAATTATTAAGAAATTAAACACTACCAAAATGTATTAAAAATTAATTGAAAGCTCTTTATGACCCACTTCCATGAGAGGACTATTGATCATAGTTTGGCAAACATACTTTTAACTTTTCTGATGTGTATAAACACATGTATGCAAATATTATGTTATTTGCAATAGAATTGGAATTAATACACACTAGCCTGTGATTTAATTTTTAAAATTTAGCAAGATTTTAGGAATATCTCTCACCTTTATTTATATATCTATGTATCCATACACTTTACATTCCTCTATATTTATATTTATATCCCTATTGATCCCTGCGTTGGGAAGATCCCCTGGAGAAAGAAATGACAACTCACTACAGTATTCTTGCCTGGAGAATATTATGGACGGAGGAACCTTGTGGGCTATAGTCCATAGAGTTGCAAAGAGTGAGACGCGACTGAGTGACTAACACTTTGACTTACTTTTCTTTCATATCCATATATGTGGGCTTTGCTGGTGGCTTAATGATAAAGAATCTGTTTGCCAGCGCAGGAGATAGGGGTTTGATCCCTGGATCAAGAAGATCCCCTGGAGAAGGGAATGGCAACCCACGCTAATATTCTTGCCTGGGAAATCCCATGAACAGAGGCGCCTGGTGGTCTATAGTCAAGAGTAGTAGCAAACAGTCAGACACAGGTGAGCAACTAAACAGCAACAACATCCATATATGTGTCTATATCTCTGTCACACCTTTTAGTATATATGGAAAGTGAAAGTTAGTTGTGTCCGACTCTTTGTGACCCCATGGACTGTGGCCTGCCAGGCTCTTCTGTCCATGGAACTCTCTAGGCCAGGATACTGGAGTGGGTAGCAATTTTCTTTCCAGGGGATCTTCCCAATCCAGGGATCGGACCCAGGTCTCCCACACTGCAGGTGGATTCTTTATCATTTGAGCAACCATGGAAACCCAAGAATACTGGAATGGGTAGTCTATTCCTTCTTCAGTGGATCTTCCTAACCCAGGAATCGAACCGGGGTTTCCTGCATTGCAACTGGATTCTTTCCCAGCTGAGCTATCAGGGAAGCCACTTTAGTGTATATACATATTATATATATATATACACACATATACATATATATATATAGTATTACATTGCTTAGATGTACTCCAACTTAGTTAACTAGTCCCACATTGACAGCTTGGATTTTCTTAATGTTTCACTACTAAAAATAATGATGCAATGAATATACTTTATACATCAGTTCAGTTCAGTTCAGTCGCTCAGTTGTGTCTGACTCTTTGTGACCCCATGAATCACAGCACGCCAGGCCTCTCTGTCCATCACCAACTCCTGGAGTTCACTCAAACNCAACCTAGATAGTATATTCAAAAGCAGAGACATTACTTTGCCACCTAAGGTCTGTCTAGTCAAGGCTATGGTTTTTCCTGTGGTCATGTATGGATGTGAGAGTTGGACTGTGAAGAAAGCTGAGTGCCGAAGAATTGATGTTTTTGAACTGTGATGTTGGAGAAGACTCTTGAGAGTCCCTTGGACTGCAAGGAGATCCAACCAGTCCATTCTGAAGGAGATCAACTCTGGAATTTCTTTGGAAGGAATGATGCTAAAGCTGAAACTCCAGTACTTTGGCCACCTCGTGCAAAGAGTTGACTCATTGGAAAAGACTCTGATGCTGGGAGGGATTGGGGGCAGGAGGAGAAGGGGACGACCGAGGATGAGATGGCTGGATGGCATCATGGACTCAAAGGACATGAGTCTGAGTGAACTCTGGGAGATGATGATGGACAGGGAGGCCTGGCGCGCTGCGATTCATGGGGTTGCAAAGAGTTGGACAGGACTGAGCGACTGAAGTGAACTGAACTGAATCCTTAACAGAAGACTTTAAGCTGGTATCACTTCCTTCAATTAACTGGTGAACAAAAGTTAGGCTCACAGAGTTTAAGTAATTTGCCTGCAATCGTAAGGCTGGTGGTAAATGGCAAAATAAATATTAAGACAAAATTCTGAACTCTCTCTCTGTGTGGAGGGGAGGGAGCTGGTGGTGGTGTCTGGCAGCCCAGTCCCCTTGAAGTTTTCGGATTCTCCCCATCTTACATGCAATCCCTCTGTGTTCATTTAATAAAAATCCCACGACAAAAGTCACAGGAAAGGCTTAGTGTTGCCAGAGGCAGGAGCTGTCTATTGAGGCTTATCTAGGTATAAGTTAGGATGGTTGAGTTGCTGTTGTTTTCTTTGACCAGAAAATTGTTACTATCTGATCATGGCATTGGTTGGCATTGAAATAACCACAATGGAAAGTAAAAGTGTTGTTGCTGTTTAGTTGCTAACTTTTGTCCAACACTTTTGTGACCCCATGGACTGTAGCCCACCAGGCTCCTCTATCCATGGGATTTCTCAGGCAAGAATACTGCAGTGAGTGGCCATTTCCTTATCCAGGGAAGCTTCCCAACCCAAGGGTCAAACTTGAATCTCCTGTATTGGTAGGTAGATTCTTTACCGCTGTGCCACCAGGGAAGTCCATGGAAGGTAAAATAGACCAGCTTAAAAGAAAATCACACAGCAGGTAAAGAAGAGAGATTTAAATAGAGCAGATGATGTGTATGTGTGTGTGTGTGTAAACACTTTCTGTTCTCAGGTTCACTGGTTGGAGACAGAAAGATTGACAACATGGAAGGGAAAAAAAATTCCCCTTTGCAATAGAAATTGTTTACTTCTTTTTCTAATTCTCCCATCCTCTGTTTATTTCCTTCCTTCACCCCTGTTGAAGTAATTTTATTTTCTAAACTGACATCTTTGGGTACTCTTGCGAATAATTGGGCTTACCTAGGAGAGTGGGAGCATTGTCTGAACTCTTACAGTTTCATAGTTGAGGAGGATAGAATTTTTCTTCTCATCTATCATTCATGATTTGCTGCTGTGAGTTCACAAGGCCTAGAGCTTGCAAAAAGTGGAAGACAATAAGGTAAAAATAAGCAGAAAATGAATGCTAGCGTTTTGAAAGAGGATTCCAGTGCCCTGGTGCCCATGGGCATGGACATAGTCATTCTTCTGACAGAAAATGAATCAATCATTTTGCTTTGAAAATTCTGTGTTACCTAGTGAGGGGGCTGCATGTGGCAACCAACGTATTTGCTTTTCTGAGCTGTGGGAGACCTTTACATTGGCAAAGAGAAGAAAATCATCTAAAGAACGTGACTGGTTGGAAAATCCCAAAGACCTTGGCATGGCAGATCTGGTTCAAGAAACCAATCATACTCACTCTCTTCTCTCCAGAAGTTGATTTCAAAGCAAATTAAGGGCCAGTAAAGACTATGCATGGAAAATGACACATTATTATATGCATAGAGCAGGTTAATTGCACAAGATAATCATTAACCTTTTGAGAGAGCTGCAGGGCTTACCAGTTTGGGGTCCACGTCCCTTGTGCTCTGAACATCTGGAGTGGGATCCCCTCCCCCTTCCAAAGAGTCTGGTTACCCTGATGCAGTACATCAATAGCCAATGTGATCTGTACTCTAGACCTGGATTCCACTGTCCTTGCCTCCTATCTGTCTTTACCTTTAATCTGACTGTCCTTGACTTTTTAGATTTATTTCGTTTGAATTTGGTGACCTAGATTCCAAACTGAACCACTTAGTTCTCAACTTGTTCTGTGTTCAGACTAGGGTCTAATTTGTAAAGTGGTAGCAGAATTTATGTTCACTTTGAGTTGAAAATAAACATAGCTTAATGTGATGAAAGCAAAAGTAGTGAAATAGGCATTATGTCTGATAAATTTGCTTTTTGGTTTATTATTTCTTTTAAAAATATGTATTTATTAAAGTACAGTCAATTTACAACATATTAATTTCAGCTGTACAGTTCAGTGATTCATATATATATATAATTATATATATATATTCTCATTCAGTTTTGTTTTCTTTTTGGATTATGACAAAATATTTAGTATAGTTGCCTGTGCTATACTATAAATCCTTTTTGGTTATTTATTTTATATATGATAATGTGTATATGTTAATTCCCAACTCCTAGTATATTCCTCTTCCTCTTTGTAATCATTAGTTTGTTTTCCATGTTTGTGGGACTATTTCTGTTCTGTAAATAAGTCCATTTGTACTTTTTTTAAGATTCAAATAAGCGATATCATATGATATTTGTCTTTATCTGACTTATTTAGCATGCTACTCTCTAGGTCCATCCATGTTGCAGCAGATGGTATTATTTCATTCTTTTTTATGGCTAATATTCCACTGTATATGTATGTATACATATATGTGTGTGTGTGTATGGTATCTTCTTTAAATTAAAATTCATTTTAGTAAAATAACTTAGAAAATGGAAAAATTACTTTAAGACAGATTTTTAAAAACTCAGTGTGGAGTGCCAAGAAATTATCAGGATTTGAAGTTGTGATTCTCAGCATCTACTTTTGAAGTTTTTTTCATTTAGATGAAAAGAAGAAATGTCAGGCAATTTTTAGAAAGTGAAGGCTAGCATAATTGTCTGGAGGCAAATTAGAAATAAAAAAGAAAAAGTGTAAAGTAAGAATAAGTTCTATAACAATATAAAAATTATATGGAATTAATGAGAAGGTAAATACTTTCAAGACATAGATTGAAATGCTAAAAGATTAATAAAAATTTGTATACTGGCCCTTTGTGTACAAAAATCATTACGTGAAGAAGATTTTGCCTTAGAGAGCATCATTTTGGTTAATTTATTTCTGACAAAGTTACTCTTTAAATGTCATCAACTCTCAGAAAAATGTGTTTGTCTTAACAGATAATTAAACCTAATAACAATCACAAACAACACTGTCACCCTCCAATGGGTTATTAGACCAGTGTAGACCCTAGTGTTACAAAAGGTCCTGGGAGACCACAAAACTAGTTCCCAGAGAAAGTTTCATAGTTACTCAGAGTTTTGTTCTCTTTCTGCAAAGTGGGAAAAATTACATGAGATGACATACTTGAAAATTATTTGTAAAGTAAAGCTTCTGACAAATGTAAAGGAATATTGCAATACATTATTATTATTATTTTGAGTCCAGGAAGCATATTATATCAACTGCTAACAGAAGCATGGATTTGCATACAGTCCTGAAAATAATCTCAGTAGGATTTCTAAACTCTGCAGTTCAGAATCTCGTTCCAGTTAGTTATGTGTTTGTGGGCACTAGCTCAGTAGAGACCTTCTGTGTATCTTTGGCTAAAACATTTCATTAACTGGATTCTTCAGCACATTTTTTGATTCATTCATTGATCCATCCATTTGTTGTTTTGTTTTATATTTAGTAGATGCCTACATGGGCCAGATATTGGGGTATGTGCTGGGCATTTAGGCATAAACGAAATGATCCGTGTCCTTAAGGAGCTCTCATTTATTAGGGTGACATGAAGAAACAATGAACTCTGACGCAATGCAGCAGTGCTGTGTCAGCAGCCAGCCTCCTGGATGAGGGCAGTAGCATTTAACTCAGCTGCAAAGATCAGAGAAAGACTCTTGGAGGAGATGGCAACGAGACCTCTGAACTAGCTCTCAAAGAATAATAAAGCACTAGCTCGGGAAAGAAGGGGTTGAGGAAAGGAACATGTGGTTTTTCTAACAAGCAAGCAAGGTCTCTAGTTAGTTGAACTGAATTGAGTCAACTTTAAGTGAAGTGAAGTCACTCAGTCGTGTCCGACTCTTTGTGACCCCATGGACTGTAGCCCACCAGGTTCCTCAGTCCATGGAATTTTCCAGGCAAGAGTACTGGAATGGGTTGACATTTCCTTCTCCAGGGGATCTTCCCAACCCAGGGATCGAACCCACGTCTCCCGCACGGCAGGCAGACGCTTTACCATCTGAGCCACCAGGGAAGTACTAGCTTTAAGGTAAATGTATATTTTTTTTAGTGGTTACAAGGTGGGGAAGCATAGAAAAGAGCTCTTCAGGTAATCAATTCTCTTTCATGCTGCCCAGTTAATAATTGGATTCATTCTTAGAGCAACTCATATTACCAGTTCAGACCCACTGCTCCAAAATGCATAAATGAAAAATGATCAGTACTTCCTTCCTTACTGTGAATATTTTAAGTTACAACATCAATGTACTTATTTCTCTTTTATTAGGGCCAAAATGAGCATTGAAAATAATGGGTTTGCTTTATTGATTTCAGAGAAACGACAGAGATGTAGAAATAGTGAGCTGAAAAAAACCAACCAAATAAACTCTTGCCTCCTCTAGAATGCTGTGTTTTAACCTGAAATAGTTCATGGGATCCTGATGTTGTGTTTGCTTATATTAAAAAGAGAAAAATCACATGACAGCTCTTATTGGACTGGAATCTTGTTGAAACTGGCTCTTGAAGTGTGTTTTGAAAATACCATCGATGGAAGAGCAGCACATAGGGCCACAGTGGCGTTAGGAAGAACACGAGTTTAAACAATGGTACTGAGACTTCCAAGGCTGCGAAAACGAAGGCAAAAGGGAGGGAATCAGGGCAAATATTTACTGAGTACTTATGATGTCTCTGCAGCTTCACGGGGGAGCCGTTATCTGCATTTCACAGATGAGAAACCCAAAGCTCAAAGATGGGGGAGAACTCGCCCTGGGTCACTGAGTTCGCAGTGATCAGGGCTGGAATCCACTCTCAGACTTTCCAGACTCCTGGTCCCAGGCAGTTTTTGTTATGCCATTTCTCTGTATTTAAAAGGAGACAGAGGAGAATAGAAACAGGTATTTTGAGAAGGAAAGAAGAATAGGCATTTCTACTGAAGAGCCGCGATCATTTGGGTTAAATGCTAGGTGTGCTTGCTTAGTTGTGTTCAACTCTTTGCAGCCTCTGTCCATGGGATTTTCCCAACAAGAATATTGGAGTGGGTTGCCATTTTCTCCTCCAACTGAATGCTGTAGCATACAATTGAACAGTATTTCTTAAATAAAAAACATTATTTAAACCTAAAATCTCTTATTTGTGAAACAGAAATAGTAATACCTGTCTCATGGAACGGTTGTGAGGATAAAATTTTTGAAAAATGTGAAAAAGAACTTTTCAACTATAAAGGTCATTAGCATCCTCGCTGTTGTTATGAAGTTCACATCGGTGCTGGGTATAAAGCTTTGTGACTGCAGATTCTACTCCAAGTTAGGAATTAAACTTAGTTTAGGGATTCCCGTAATATACAATGTTTTATGTAGTTATTAAAATTTCTACTTGTCTATTAGGCCCACAGTGCCTTTTAATTATCTTAGCTTTAGGGAAAAAAGAGATACATTAAGAAATGAAAGCCTCCTAACAGCTTGTTGTAGCACTATTTGTTCACAACTGCTAGCAAATGTATTTTGCCGAATGCTTCAAATCCAGTTTTTAAAGACTGAGCTGCAGCTAGTAATCATTTCATAAATATTAATGGGGAACATGCAAGTGGAAATTTGAATTAAAATGCTACCAAATGGCTAGCATGGAGCAGAAAATGAGCAGAAATTTTAATCAGCAGAATACATGGTTGTATAGCTTTTATTCTCCCATTAGAGTACAAAACAGAAGTTGATTTTTCTTCCACTTACAATCAGTTCATGTTGAAGAGAAAATGCAAATCAACTCAATTAGTGAAAGATTCTAGAAATAGCTATTCTTTAAGTTAAGTCTGCTTTCTCTGATCTTGACTGACGCAAATGGCTGGACACATAGAGTTCATGACTGACTATAGTCTTTTTATTGGGTTGCTTGGCAAGACTTCACAACATTTTGGGAAAGGAACCAATAAGCAATATTTTACATTCATCCAACTGCAATGCAGGAGACCCCGGTTCGATTCCTGGGTCAGGAAGATCTGCTGGAGAAGGGACTGGCTACCTACTCTAGTATTCTTAGGCTTCCCTTGTGGCTCAGCTGGTAAAGAATCCACTTGCAAAGTGGGAGACCTGGGTTCGATCCCTGGGTTGGGAAGACCCCTGGAGACAGGAATGGCTACCCACTCCAGTATTCTAGCCTGGAAAATGCCATGGACTGTATAGTCCATGGGGTCACAAAGAGTCAGACACAACTGGTGACTTTCACTTTCATTTACATTCCTTTGCCATCAGTTTGTCATTTTTAACTTCTGGAGCTATTATGAATCTATGTATTAACTAGCCTGTTGAAAATATGATTGATTTAGAGATCTCAAATTGGAAGAAAGGGAGGGCAAAGAGTTCAGATTAACTGAGCCCAGTGTTGCTAAAGCATCTAATTTTAGATCATTTTTAGTATCAGCATTAGACATCCTTATCTCATATTATATTTATTCATCTATCCATCCATCCACCCATCTAGCAAATGTTCACTGAGTATGTACTGTGGATCAGGTACCTGTGTTAGGTATTGGAAATGAACAATTGAATAAGATATAGTCATGCAGCTTCTTCTCCTAGGGTCTAATACTGCAGGAATACCATAGCTTTGGTATAAGATTGAAGGAATTATTGAAAGTAAAGCACTTAGTGCAGTTCTTGACATAATATTGACATATGATAAACACTATATGATGAAGGGGATAGGGCAATAGTAGGGGATAAAGATGGACACATTGAAAGGAATCTGAAAAAGACAAACTCTATATGTCGTATTTTTTTCTAATGAGAGAAGAGTAGTTGAAGAATAGAAAGCAGGTGAATGAGGTGATCATCCGTGAGTTCCATAAAGACCACTGTGACTGCTGTTTGGAGGATGGATTTAAGATGGCAGGGGCCAGAGGGCTCCATACCAATTATAAAGCAATTTCATTAGATGAGCAGAAAGAATACAGTAGGTTGAATAAAGGGAGCAGCATGCAGCATGGAGGAGGGAGGGAATATCTGAGATTTTTAGGAAGGGGAAATTGATGCTATTGGTAATTTATTGGAAATAAAAGGTGGTGGGGGTGAATTGTAGAGTCTCAGATGATGCCCTGGTTTCTAGTATAAGTGGCTGGTAGACGATTGAGCCTTTAATAAGGAAAGAGAAAGTGAAAAAGGAGCACTTTAGGTTGAGTGGTTTTGAGTTCACAGCTTTCTGAAGAGCTACATCACTAAACAGAGAATGCACTTAGCTGTGTTCAAACTCCGCCAGATCAACAGTTTAATTCTTGGATAAGGCACCGTACCATTCTGGACTTCCATTTCCAAACTCATAAAATGGGGCAAATACCATCTCAATCCAAAGGGTTGTTGAGAAACTGAACAAAGATAATGTATATGGAAGGCCCTTACTTGGGATGACAGGACTTAGTATGTAAAACTAATGAGTGGTTTGTTCAGCCTGGGAAACTTGCCCGAGAGGAAAACAGTTGTTCATACACTTGCTCATTCATGTTCTCCCTTATTCATTTATTTAGTTATTTACTCATTTGGCAAGAATTTATTGAGGGCTTTCTGTGTGCAGGTAATGTGTCAGGTGCTTTGACAGGGAGGAGTTACTTTGGCAAACAAGGATTTTTTGGAGTGGCAACTGTGTCTCTGGGCTAAAACCACTGTCAGTTTAGTTTGATTGTGTCTGTATTCCTGCTCAATAGCATAAGAATGCAACAGAGGTGTCCCTTAGGGTTTCAAAAGATCCAACCTCTACCCTTTACATTACTCTCATGACAACAAGACAGCACACAGGAAGGGTGCCGGTGAGTCAATTTTTTTTTTTTTTTCATTTCAAATTAAACTAATTGGTGGATAAAGTGTTATTAACAACAACAATAAAAATAATAGCTAAAATCTACCAAATGTTTTCTAATAAATTGTATTTCACTATCTCAATTCTGTGAGGTGGGTCTTTTTCTCGCTAGTTTACAGCTGAGGAAATTGGAACCAAGATGTACTTTATGTTCTTCCAACAAGATCAAGCATTCTCCTTGAAAAAAACAATGTGAATAATTTTCAATACAACGAAAATCCAGTTATTTGAGCAAACCTTTGCCCAAAACAAACAAACAACACAGCATTGCAAAGCAACTATGCTCCAATAAAAATTGGAAAAGAAATCAGGATGAAAGAGAGTGAAAAAGCCTATGTATAGGATGGGATACCACACAGTGAAATAATAACTGCATTATGGGAGTACCAGAAGGAAAAGAGGGAAGGAAAGAAACAGAAACATTGTTTAAAGTAATAATCTCCCAGAGGTAAGGGAGATATAGCCAGCCAGACATATGAAGTTTTAGTTCAGTTCGGTTCAGTTGCTCAGTAGTGTCCGGCTCTTTGTGACCCCATGAATAGCAGCACGCCAGGCCTCCCTGTCCATCACCAACTCCTGGAGTTCACTCAGACTCATGTCTATCGAGTCAGTGATGCCATCCAGCCATCTCATCCTCTGTCATCCCCTTCTCCTCCTACCCCCAATCCCTTCCAGCATCAGAGTCTTTTCCAATGAGTCAACTCTTCGCATAAGGTGGCCAAAGTATTGGAGTTTCAGCTTTAGCATCATTCCTTCCAAAGAAATCCCAGGGTTGATCTCCTTCAGAATGGACTGATTGGATCTCCTTGCAGTCCAAGGGACTCTCAAGAGTCTTCTCCAATACTACAGTTCAAAAGCATCAATTCTTTGGCGCTCAGCCTTCTTCACAGTCCAACTCTCACATCCATACATGACCACAGGAAAAACCATAGCCTTGACTAGACAGACCTTAGTTGGCAAAATAATGTCTCTGCTTTTGAATATGCTATGTAGGTTGGTCATAACTTTTCTTCCAAGAAGTAAGCATCTTTTAATTTCATGGCTGCAGTCATCATCTGCAATGAAGTAGGTCCCCAAACAGATCTCTGAGACTCGTTATGATAAGGATAATCAAGCTCTCAAAAGACAAAGAAAATATTTTGAAAGCAGCATGAGAAAAAAGACTCATCACGTACAAGGTAATCCTGGTAATATTATCAGCAAATTTCTCACCAGAAACCCTGTAAACCAGAGGAGAGTGGAATTTATATTTAAAGAGCTAAAAACCAACCAACCAAACACAGAAAAGCAAACTGCCAACCAAGAATGCTTTCCTCAGAGCCCTTTAAAATTCCAATTTTATGTGTGCTATTTGTTTTCTAGCAGAGCACCTTGTCAAGTGTATTAGGCTCTCTGTTACAGTTTGTTCATCACTTTCCAAAAGTGGAGTGATGAGAACTCTATTGGGTCATGATAGTCAATGACCAAAACTTACTTGATTTTCAAGAACCTAATGTATTTACACCTGCAAAATCAAAAGGGAATCACCAATAGCCTCCCCTGGTGAAACAGAATAGATTGGTTACCAGAGAAACCATGTCCAACCCTTGCACCAAGGTCAGAAGTTTGGAAAGCATGGTCATTGTGTCCTGAAAAAGGAATCAGGAAGGCAAAGCCCTGGAATTCAGCTGCCATGGTCAGTGGGTAGGGCTTCCCAGCTGGTGCTAGTGGTAAAGAACCAGTCTGTTAAGGCAGGAGACATAAGAAATGTGGATTCCATCCCTGGGTTGGGAAGATCCCCTTGAGGAAGAGCATGGCAAACCCACTCCAGTATTCTTGCCTGGAGAATCCCCTGGACAGAGGAGCCTGAAGGGCTATAGTCTGCAGGGTCACAAAGAGTCGGTCACGACTGAAGCGACTTAGCACACATGCTGTTAATGTGTCANATGGATCCTGCTCTCAACCTATCATGAAAATAAATATCAGTAATAGCACACTGACTGGAACCGCCCACCCTGGCCAGGCACCATAGTAACCATTTGCATGAGTTGTTTTATGACAGGAGGTCCTGGTAAGGAACATGGAACTAATAAGCCACCACCAACCGGAAGAGTTTGGGAAAGGTCTAAAAGAGAAACCACATGTCTGACCACCTCCCAGAATCCTCTCTGGCATCCATCTTGGCTAAACAAGGCATGCACCACCAGGAAGGACTCTGTGTCAGAATGATTGGCTAAAGACAACCTGGAAACTAACCTGAGACTGGGAGCCATGTGGCAGAACAGTTCTTCTGGGTTCCCTTACCTTACTGCTCTCTACCAGGGCACCCTTTCTCAATAAAATCTCTTGCTTTTTCAGCATTTGTGTCTCCTTGGACAATTCATTTCTGAGTGTTAGACAAAAGCCCCTTCCTGCAACAATTTTACGTTTGAGATAACTGTGGTTTTAATGAATTTAGCCAACATATATTCTAGTAAGTGTCACAGCTAGTAGGGCAGGAGGTAGCGGGTGAGTCTGTCTGATTCTGCTTCCTCTATTTGTGTCTATTAATTCCAACTTGGAAAAGAGTCAGTAAGACTGGAATGGAAAACCGTGTCTCAGATGGCTTGCCACATGGAACCAGCCCAAGAGACCTAACCTTTCTTTTCTTCATTTCCTCAACTGACAACACCCTCAGAATCAGCTCTTCCTACCCTCCAGCTCTGTGAATCATCTTCCTGAAAGTCAAAGAGTCTTGAGTGGCTGTGCATCTGTACATTGAATTTCTACACTCCAATGACTGGTGGCTGGATATCATCTTCTATTCCAGATACAAGCCCTTGGTGTGTGATGAATGCCTGAAAGCTATAATTCAGTCTGAAAACTCAACACTTCCTCACATCAGGAGATGCTTGGATCAAACTGCATTTAGGGCTGATGAATGAAATGTGTTATTAAAGATAATTCTTCCCAAAGCAGTGGTAATTATCTCAGCATTAACATTCCTAATTTAATTCAGCCCTGATTAAATCTTTTTTTTTTTTTTTCAGAAGGAGGAAATTGAAAGTGTGAACACAAGATGGGAGGAAAAGATTCTAAAGAATGTGGTTATCCATAGGAAAGACACTTTCTATAGCTTATACATGTTGTTGTTGTTTAGTTGCTAAGTTGTATTCAACTCTCTGTGACCCCATGGACTGTAGCCTTCCAGGCTTCCTTGTCCATGGGATTTTCCAGGCAAGAATACTGGAGTTGGTTGTTATTTCTTTCTCCAAAGGGATCTTTCCAATGCAGGAACTGAACCCACGACTTCTGCATCGGCAGGCAGATTATTTATCACCGAGCCACCAGGAAAACTCATATAGTTTATACATAGGTCTGAGTTATGCACACTTCCTAGTGCAAGCTGGCTGATATCTGGAGAATGGCTCCATCTTACATGGTTGTAACTCTAACACTCTTTCAAGAGGGGGATTTAAAGGATGGTAATGCTGATTTTAATATCATGTGACTTTCCTCCTTGCCTCTCTGTGCTATGCTTATTGTTACATTTTTTCTTCCCTCTGCTCTCTGAAATTATCTGGTTACCTGTCTTTCTCCCTCACTAGTCAGAGCCCCTCAAGGATAGGGACAATGATGTAAGTACCTTTATATTCTTTTATTGTTTGTTGTTCAGTCACTAAGTCAAGTCCGACTCTTTGTGACCCCATGGACTGCAGCACGTCAGGCTTTCCTGTCTTTCACTATCTCCCAGAGTTTGCTCAAATTCAGCTCCATTAAGTTGGTGATGATATCTAACCATCTCATCCTCTGCCACCTTCTTCTCTCTTATATCCTCTGCATCCAGCATAATGCTTGGCACAGAGTAGACACCCAATATCTGTTTGACAAAATGACTAAAGGGTTGATCAATCTGAATAGCATCAATTTTCATTTATCAGCATCCCTATCTTAATCCTTTATGCTCCAAAATAATTCTTTCATTTCCTGGCCTGAGAGCAAAATGCTTTAGCAAAGCACTTGGGGTTGGGTGGAACGGAGACTAACCGAGGAAAAAAAAAAGATGAACTGACTGAGAATAATAAAATGCAAACTTATATCTCCTGAATTTCAGAATGAAGGTGGAGTTTCAGATCCCATTTCCCATGTGAAATTCTTGGCTTGCTTTTGCTAACAGTCAAGCTAAAAAAGGGAGCTTTTCACAAAAGAGGTATTTTTCTTCTTGGCCTGGAAAATCAATTTCAATGTTAATCTCACTCCTTGGAATGTCTGCCCCCACCACCACCACCCTTTCCACCTAGCAAAATATTCTTCATCTTTCACAGTGTGGCTCAAATGTCCTCTCTTCAGATAATAATAATAATCATAGCAAATATCTGAAGAGCATTAACTCCGGGATGGGCTGTGCTGAGAGTTGTGCAGAAATTATGTCACTTGCTGTTCACAAATCTCTATCCAATCAGATTATTTATCACAAATGTACAGATGAGGACACTAAAGCCTATAGAGATGATGTAATTGCCTGAGTTCAAACATTAAGTGGTTCATAGATTAGAAGAAAGGAGGGTTGACACAGCTGAGCTTTAACCAAGAGGACTTGCTGACCTCCTCGGAGGCCTCCTGTGATAGTTTCCAGACAGAGCCAGCCCTTTTCTGTATTAAGACTCAGCATCCTGCCCTGGCCAGTTCTCAGGGGACCACCATAGCCTCTTAACTCTTCCCCACAGCTCTAAGCTCAGCACTTGCAATAACACCTAAGTGCCAATGCCAAGTCAGTCAGTCTTCTGGAAACCATCTTTACTTCTGCCACCCCTTTGCACTTTGAATGCCCAGTCTTTAGCCACTGCCCCTGTAACTTCTTCTGGTACATTCTGCCTCATCTCACTCGAGCCAGCAACTTACTCATGGTTTTTGCTTTCTTTGACATGGTTCTACATGTAGAAAGAAACACAGTGCTTTGTGTTCTCCTTGCCTCCCACAACATCAAGTCTGGAACACGTATAAATGTCAGGGTTGTGTTAAAAGCAAGGCTAAGAATTTTTTTTTAAAATTTTTATTAATTCTTTTGTTGTTGTTCAATCAATCGTGTCTGACTCTTTGTGACCCCATGGTGGGGGGTAGCACGCCAGGCCTCCCTGTCCTTCACCATCTCCCAGAGCTCGCTCAAACTCTTGTCCATTAAGTCTGTGATGTCGTCCAACCATCTCATCCTCTGTTGTCCCCTTCTCCTCCTGCCTTCAATCTTTTCCAGCATCAGGGTCTTTTCCAATGAGTCTTTGGAAGTTGTTATTCCAATAGAGTGTATTTATGCATTCCACTGAGCTTCCCAGGTGGCTCAGTGCTAATAAATCTGCCTGCCAATGAAGGAGATGTGGGATAGATCCCTGGGTTGGGAAGATCCCACAAAGAAGAAATGGCAACCCACTCTACTATTCTTGCCTGGAGAATCCCATGATCAGAGGGGCCTGGTGGGCTAGAGGTCCATGGTGTTGCCAATGAGTTGGACGTGACTGAGCAACTCAACAGCAACACAGTATGCATTCCACCACAGCCCTGATATGACACAGTAGGGAGTCAGAGCTCACAATAGCAGGTAAAGGTAATCCCTCTGCCCAACTCTCCTGTTTCTAACAAATGATGCTTGTCAATCCAGAAAGATGTCACAGGTTAGTCTTTCTTTCCTTCAATCATGTTTCCTTCTTAAAAGAACCCCTTGACATATGATCACAGAATTGATATCTTTGAAGTTCTCAAAGTAAGCTCACGGGCATAGAAATCACATCTGACCAAAATACTTCTCAGAACATTGGACTGTGGGACTTGGAAAGATAGACCAAGAGGAGGAATCCTTTTGGGTTCTGGTTGGCTATTCCACTGAGAATGAATGTCAGTCATCCTTGAAATTAGCGTAAATTCTCACCCTTTTGAGAAGTAAGTAGATAAAATGGTCCTCTTTTCCTCAATAAGGATCAACTTGTGTCTTACAAGGTTGCTTGTGCATATATTTTCCCTCTATTTCAGATATACCATATGAGCTGACCTTCTTTTTCTGTATGTACTATTGTCACAGAAGACAGTATAGAGGAACCATGAAATAATGGCCAGGAAAACTGATGCTACTTGCCAGCCATGTGACTTTGAGCAATACATAAACTCCCCATGCTGTGTGGTTTTCATCAGAAAAGCGGGGTTAGTAATAAGAATAATTATTTTATCGAATTGTCATAAAGATTAAATGGTTTAATGCATGTGATGTGTAACTGTAACTAATATCCATTAGCCATTATTTCCGTTTAGTGGAGATAGCATTGAATTGAGAGAAAGGAGACTCAAGTCTTAACTCTGGTAACAAGCCCAGTGGCCTTGGGTTGACCGATTCATCTTGCTGAACGTAAAGAGCCTTCCAGGACCTGTCATTCATGTCACGCTCTTCTCTACATCACACTGGGTTTTCCATCCATTCAAGCTGTTTATGGTCAATCACTGTTGCTCCCAGACACAAGTCTAGTCTTCCTCCCACTTCTACCATGCTTGTACTATGTGGGCACACGTGTTCATTCGTGCATAAGCTTTCATGCTCACATGTGCATGCATGCACGCACACACACACATGCATGCACAGACACACGCACACACACGCACACACACACACATGCACACACGCACGTGTGCGCACACGCACACACATGTACACACATGCACACACGTGCACACACACGTGCACACACACACGCACGTGTGCACATGTGCGCACACACACACACACAGTGCTCCCCTCCCCTGTGTCTTTGCTCACCCCCTCTCTTTGCCTTGCTAATCCCTGGATAACTCTTCTGCTTAGAAGGCACATCTCCGAGGGGTTTGCTGACACCCGAACCTGACTCTAAGCCCTTCTATCACTTTGCACACCTTGTCATGGTCTGTTTTAATGTCGGAATCTTTCACAAATGTGGAACTACATAGTGAAAAATTCTATTTTGTGAGAGCATCTGATGTCTGGCACATCCTGAGCCCACAGTAGAGTTTCATAAATGGTTCCTGAAACATTAACTTAGTGGTGGCCTCCCTCAAAAAAAAATAATGGTAAGTAATTGGTGCTCTTGAGCTGAGGTGTGGGAGTGGTGACGCAGTTATGAAAATAATCTACTTGGCTTTTAATTCTGTACATTCCTTCCAGTGGCCCTTGAGAAACACAGGACTAGATTCTTTAAAAATAGTTTTAATTAGATAATTTTTTTATAAATTGAAGCATAGTTGATTTACAATGTTGTGTTAGTTTCAGATGTACTGCACAGTTATTCAGTTATATATATACATGCACACACACATATATACAGAAAAGAATCTGGAAAAGAATATATATGTATACATATGCAATATATACAATACACATATTACATATATTATATACACTTAATGCAGGCAGACACTTTAACTTCTGAGCCACCAGGGAATCCCATAATATATATACACATATTATTTTATTTATGTATTTTATATATTTACATATAAATTAAAAAAAATATATATATTTAATATACACATATATTATATATATTTATATATTTAATATACACATATATTATATATATACATTTGTGTGTGTATTTTCTTTTTCAGATTCTTTTCCCATATAGCTTATTACAACATATCGAGTATAGTTCCCTTTGTATACAATGGGTCCTTGTTGTTATCTATTTTATATATAGTAGTGTGTATATGTTAATCCCAAACTCCCAATTTATTCCTCTCCACCCCTCTCCCATTTGGTAACTTTTACTTTGTTTTCTATGTCTCTGGTTCTATTTCTGTTTTGTAAGTTTATTTGTATCTTTCTTTTTTAGATTCCACATATAGGTGATATCATATTTGTCTTTCCCAGGCCTAGATTCTAAATCCCACCCTGGTGCCCATGAAGGTCATATGGGGTAGGGGAAAGGGAGGAGATTCATGAAGGATTTCATGCATTTCTGAAAGCCTCATGGAATTGCTACACTGACTCAGGAAGAATCTGTTCAAACTTAGTTTCATGTTTTTTTGTCTTTAAGTGAAATCATGTTCTCTCAAGATGGTCTCATTTTCTCTTCCTGTTGATCAGATATTCTGATATCAGTTTTCTCTTTGATTATTTAGAATGATAATTAAAAATTGGTTATCATTGTATGTGTGCACTTTTTCAAGTAGGAAAGTTATTTGAAAAACAACAAAGAATGGGAGCAATTCAGTGAGGAATGCTTTTGGGAGTTAAAAGTAGGTGACGTCTGCAGAAGAGGATGTCAGCTTTCTCGCCCCTTTTCTGGTGTTTCTGAAAGCTTGGTTTCTGCATTGGATAGGAATTCCACCATGAAGGACCACAAACTGAGCAGTTTAAACAACACACACTTGTAGTCAGAGGCTGGAGGACTGAGATCAAGGAGTCAGCTGAGTTGGTTCTTCTGAAGGCTATGAGGGAAGATCTGTTCCAGGCTTTTCTCTTTGACTGGTAAGAAGACTGTCTTCTGCCTGCATTTCTTTCAATCAGCTTCTCTCCGTGAGTGTCTGTCTGTAAACTTATCTTTTATAAAATCACCATTCAGATTGGATTAGGGCCCACTCTAATGACCTCACTTTAACCTTAACCCCTCTGTAGAGACCCTCTCTCCCAATCAGGTCCCATTCTGATGTACTCGGGGTGAGGACTTTAACATATGAATTTGGGAAGGGGCACAAATCAGCCCACAATGCTTGAGGACCACCTAGATATGGGGTCTTGTGGTCTCACACATGGTGTTGGCACTTTCATTATTTATACATATCCCCCACCATCCAACTTCATTCCTTGTGAATTTACAGCAAGGCACAGGGATAACATTTCCTGAATTCTAACTTCCTTTTCTGCTGCTGCAAAGCTGTTATTCTCTTTGGTTTCTCCTTTCATCAACCTGGCTGCCAACCAATGTCTAAAAAAAAAAAATCCTCTCACTGCAAGCTGAGTTCCTGCTTCGGGTCGATGTGGCTTTATTGATATTCCAGCATGGTTTGCTCCACGATTTATGCTCTGCAGTTTGCAAACCACAGACCCAAGGGGAAAAGAGATAGTGAAAGGGGATTTTTCGATCACTTTATATGCAGTAAGTGAATCTCAATTTCCTGCCATGTTATTTCAGAGTCCTTAAATATCCCTTTCTCTGCTTGGACATTAGAAATGACAAAGGGTCTACAGTCTTCAGGATGAAATATGTGTCCTGGAAGATCTGTAATCAGAGTGACCTCTTAATGTGAATGGACCCAGAGCCATGTGCATCCTTCTGATTTAAGGTGAGGGGAGGATGTTTGTGTTGAGGTCTGAAATGACAGGAAAAGCTGTCAGTCTATGAGAGACCTTATTATTCCTGGATCTTTAGGGTAGGAACCATATCATCCTGCACCCTCACTTCCCGTGGTGTAGGAACCATGGGCTGGAGGTGGGAGGGAGTTTCAGGAGGGAGGGGACATACGTATCCCTATGGTATCCTTATGGCTGATTCATGTTAATATGTGCCAGAAATCCTCCAATTAAAAATAAATAAATTTAAACAAAAAAGAAGAAAGAAACAGAAAGCCTCAGAGGTGATTTACACAGAAGGGAAGACAGTAAGGAAACGGGTCAGGTTGAGGAAGGTGTAGCGGGAGGGTGAGAGATGGTGGAAGGTTCTACCCTGTGGTCTCTGGGGACCCCAGGGTCCAGCCCTTTTGCTATGCAAGCTCCCAAGTGGTTTGACTAAGTGGAAAGAGCTCAGGAGGAAGAAGATGTGAAGTCCTGAAGGGTTCTGCTGGATGAGCAGCAGGCAGTTTCTTTCCAAGCCTGAAGCATACAGGATGGAACAATGATCAATAACTTCTCCCCACCGGCAGCTCTTTAGTGCTGTTTGCCTGACTCTCTTGCTGTCCCCCAAAGTGGATGGGGTGACTTTTTGACAGGATGATGTAGTCCTATTGTATGACTCCAGGTTTGGTGAGGTCCAGACTCAATTTGCCTTGTCCATGCCAAATAGCTTACTAAAGTTCTCCAAGGCAGGACTAGAACTTAGGTTCTTTGGCACCTGCCCAGGGCCATGCTCACTTCACTTTACTTTTTGCTTCTCCTTCCAGCAGGATCACAGATTTTTCAGTCAACTCTGCCCTTTCACTTCCCTGAGAGTGGGAAGTCTGTCTTATCCACCTCTGGTTTTGTCTGGTGACTTTCTGAAGAGACGACAGAGAAATGGCGTAACCTGGAGGCTATCTTCCAAATTCTTTATTTTAATCCATTCTTAGAATGCTCTTATACTTGCAGTTAAAATGTAAAGACCGTATTCTTTAAGCCTGAGTCATTTCTCAGCTGTATTATTCCAAGGGCCATCCTTCCTAGCTTTTTTCCTTCCACAATTATTGACTGAGTCCCCACTGGTGTAAGCATGGCGAACTCCTAATGATGGTCCATGCTGTGAGTTTCAATCTGGTCTGCTGGGTTCCACTTAAGTCTGCCAAAGGATTTGGCAGACTAAAACTCACCAGTGGTTCCTCTGCCCCAAAACTGAAGACCAAGTTTGTTGACGGGACAGGTCTACGAGCTCTTGATCCTCTGGCTGCTGAAGGGGGAGGGAGGAGGGACAGAGCTGGGGGACTCTTGTTAAGGCAAAAGTAGGCCATGGGGGACCACCTGCGTCTCATTAAAGAATGTTGACTTGGGAGCAAATGGGAGTCTGCAAAGGAAAGAGCTAAACTGATCATCTGTAAATATTGCATTTGATTGCTCCAGTCCCAGACCTGTAGCAGGTGTTGGAAAACACTAAAGAGACCTATAGCATGGTTCTTATCTTCTAGAAATGTATAACTGTAGAGGTTATGAGATCTGCCATTGTTGCTTTTAATATTGATTTATTTAGAAGATATTTATTGAATGCTGTTGTATGCTGTGCTGTGTTCAATCAGGTTCGACTCTTTGCAACCCCGTGGACTGTAGTCTGCCAGGGTCTCCTGTCCATAGGATTCTCCAGGTAAGAATACCAGAACGGGTTGCTGTTTCCTCCTTCAGTGAATGCTATAGCTCTTGGTTATAATCATATGGCCATGGATTCTGAAATCAGACAGCATGGATTCAAAATCTAAGTCATTACTTAGGTAACTGTGACTTTAGGTAAGTCATTAAGGCCCCATTTTTTCATTTATGAAATGGGTCTAGGAATTATACCCTAGCATTGTGCTGAGGAATTAAAAGAGACAATGACCCAGAAGTGTGCAGGACAAGACCTGACTCATGTGAGCATCTGGGACATGTTATCATATATCATTCTGTCATGGTGTGGGGTGCTAGGGATGTGGTAGAATGTCAGGCAGATGTGTTTCACACCGTTAAGGGGGAGACAAAAAAGAAACAAGTGATTAAACAGTAATTACTATTGAAACTCACACTGTAGGAGAAACAAGCAGAATGCTGTGAGAGACACAGAGTAGATTCTACTCTGGAAAGGTTGTCTGAGAAAGGGCTTGCAAAGATGACATTTAAACTTGGGCTATGAGAAGAGTCTTCTGTCTCCTGCATTGGCAGGCTACAGTCCCTGGGGGTCACAAAGAGTTGGACATAACTGAGCAACTGAGCTCAGTGAGAAGAGTCAGGGCTTCCCTGGTGGCTCAGTGGTAAAGAATCCACCTGCCAGTGCAGGAGATGCAGGAGACATGCGTTTGAAGGAAATAGCAACCTGCTCCAGTATTCTTGTCTGGAGAATCCCATGGACAGGGGAGCCTGGTAGGCTATAGTCCATTGGTTTGCAGAGTCAGAGATGACTTAGTGAATAAACAGCAATGCGTAAGAGTCATCCAGTGGAAGAGCCAGAGAGAGTGATTCCCAGCTGAGAGACAGATGAGCAGAAAGCCTTGGCAGCAATGCAGAGCATGGAGTGTGCTAGAAACTAACAGCAGGCCAAGTGTGCCTGGAGCTTGGTGAGCAGAGGTGAGGGGTGGTAGGAGAGGAGGAAGCGGCTGGCTATTCTGGGTCTTGGAGGCCCCAGTCAGAAGTCAGAAGTTTAGATGGTATTCCAAGTGTAAGGGACTAAGCAACGAAGTGGCATGATGTGATTTTCATGGCTTTGCTTCCTATGTACGAATGGTTGAGCTAATATCTTACAAGGCTCTCAGAATTAAGTGGTGGGTGTTCAGGTTCACAAAGACAGAGAGAAAAAGCTGCAAGCGCTGGTAGAAAAGGGTGCACTTGCGGGGAATGAAAATTTTCTTCATTTGGAGAAATGTTGTGGGCGAATAGGAACCTTCTGGTCTAAGGCATTTGACAAGACACCCCCACTTCTGAAGGGCAGACCCATGGCTGTGGTTGTTTGTATTTGGCAGGGCATGGATGGATTCTAAGTGCACACACCAGGAGGGTGCAGTCTGCTGGCTAGTACGCCAGGCCCCGTGCTGGGCTCAAAACATGAAGATAAATCAGACGCACAGAGTTACCCCACGCTGCTGGAGGCTGACCATTGCTGATTGGCACCATCTGTATGCCCAGAGTAGCTGAGGGAGTTCCAGAGAAGGATTGGCACAGAGAAGGGAGAAACCGGCTCTCTGGGGGAGCACAGGAAGGTGTGAAAGTGTTAGTTGCTCAGTCGTGTCTGATTCTTTGCAAGCTCAAGGACTGCAATCCCCCAGGCTCCTATTTCCATGGAGTTCTCCAGGCAAGAATACTGGAGTGGGTAGCCATTTCCTTCTCCAGGCAATCTTCCGAACCCAGGGATTCAACCAGGGTCTCCCGCAATGCAGGCAAATTCTTTATGGTCTGAGCCACCAGGGAAGCCCATGGGAAGGGCTTGACTGACCTGTGTCATAAAGGAACATGGACTCTGAGAGTGTCATGCTGTTGCTGTTGTTCAGTTGCTAAGTTGTGTCTTACTCTTTGAGACCCCGTGGACTGCAGCACACCGGGCTTCCCTGCCCTTCACTGTCTCTCAGAGTTTGCTCAAACTCACGTCCCTTGAGTCAGTGGTACCCTCCAGGGTCATGTGTTCTTCTCAAATGGAATATTTCAGTATGAATTGGAGTGGCCAAAAGAAGGTCTTAGCTCAAAGGCCCTGAATTTTTATTTTTGAGAAATTTTGGCTTACAAAGAAGAGTCAGGAGAGAAGAAGACCACGAGGAGGTGTAAGACATGAGTATGACCAGCAAATACTGCTTTCATACTCACATACTTCACACTCATAAACCCATCAGGCCTGGATTTCATCAATGCCATTTATCCTGTGTGTCCATTAACCCAGCCTACATTTACTGAGCTTGTGTATGTCAGGTATTGTGCTAGATTCTGGGGCTTCTATGTGAATCAGGCACCACCCACATCCTCAAAGACCTCATGGTTCCATGTAGAATCAGATAAAGAAATATGCCCCATTGGAGAGGAAGCTGGTGTGTTCTGTGTGACCTTAAAACTGGTTCTAGTGGATGCAAGTTATTAGCAGATGGATTTCAGTTCCATATTAAGAACAACTTTCCAACCACTGCCTTTCCCACAAAAAGGCAAGCACAAAGGTGCATGTCAGTAAATGGTGTGGCTAGACCTTAGGGAGGATGCTATAGTGGTGTTGAAGCTGGGGCCCTGAGACTCCTCACCAGCTGCTACACAACAGAACATTCACCTTCCAACCCAGCCAAGCCTAGACCAAGCCTTGGTTTAGCTAAGAAAGAGATTCCTTGAAGTTCAGAAGATGGGGTTGGGCTTAAATGAGAGATGGGCAGGTGTCTTCCGCCCTGCTGAGGGATGTGCTGGACAGCTTTGTCCCATGGGGAGCTTCACTTGTGGGTCTGGTGTAGCCACTGGGGCATGGCATCCTGGCAGGATCTGATAAAGCATAAAACTGGCTAGAAGCCACAGGACTCATTAACATCACTCCAATGTACATGCGAATAGGATGTGCATAGACCACAGATATGCCCAACTGGACTCATTAACATCACTCCAATGTACATGAGAATAGGATGTGCATAGAACACAGATATGCCCAACTGGACTCACTAACATCACTCCAATGTACATGAGAATAGGTTGTGCATAGAACACAGATATGCCCAACTGGGGGGTCTGCGTAAACCCTTCCGTAGTTCCCTAATGTACCTTGAAGATAGCTCCTGGGCCCTTGTCATCAATCTAAAGGTATCTAATGATCAGCTCCTACTTTTCTGTCCCCGACTCCTGCTCCCTTCCCACCCTTTGCCTTGTGTCCAAGCCCCACCTGCTGCCCTGATCAGGGAGCAGCTCTGGACCAGGCTGCCTACTTCCTTCTTCCTTCCTCCCCCTAGGGAGCCTAGAACACCAACTCACAAAATAAGGATCAAAAGTGTTGTCCTCCTGGAGCTTGCAAAGTATAAAGACAGAGCTCGTTATGTCACTTAGTCGTGGGTGGGGCTGCGACCTGGCCTGCATTTCTCTGAATTGGTCACTTTTGTTCAGGTTCACCCTCTCTGTCCGAATTAGAAATGATCTAGATTTTTTTCTTAATGGACCTGGGACTGTTTAGTAGAGCCTGACCTTTTCTCTGATGGGGAAAATAACCACTGCCGTTCACTGCAGTTGTGCTGAGCACCGCTATGCCTTCCCATAATAGCCGTGTCACTCCCAAGCTTCTTGGGGAAAGGGTTTCTGGTATCTGAGACCCGTGAACAGGGTCAGTGGAGGCTAGATTTCAGGAGGACTTGATTCTGGAGTGGACAAGACAACAGTTTTCTATTTTCTGTCACATTTTCTATCAGTTTTCTATCACATCCTAATTGATGTAAGATTTTGTTCTTTGCAAATAATGCTTTTAATTAAGTCCCACTTATTTATTTTTGCTTTTATTTTCATTATTCTAAGAGGTGGGGTATAAAAAGGTCTTGCTGTGATTTATGTCAAAGAATGTTCTGCCTGTGTTTTTCTCTAAGAGTTTTATAGTGTCTGGCCTTACATTTAGGTTTTTAATCCATTTTGAGTTTATTTTTGTGTATGGTGATTGAGAGTGTTCTAATTTCATTTTCTTACATGTAGCTGTCCTGTTTTCCCAGTAATGAGCTTACTTGCAAAGCAGAAATAGACATAGATGTACTGAACAAGGTATGGATACCGAGGTGGGTGGAGTAAGGGTGGGATGAATTGGGAGATTGTGATTGACTTATATACGCTACTATGTGTAAAATAGATGGCTAATGAGGACTGACTCTATAGCACCGGGGACTCTACTCAGTGCTCTTTGGTGACCTAAATGGGAAGGGAATCCAGAAAAGTGGGGATATACGTACGCTTCCCTGGTGGCTCAGATGATAAAGCGTCTACCTACAATGTGGGAAACCCATGTTCGATCCCTGGGTTGGGAATATCCTCTGGGGAAGGAAATGGCAACCCACTCCAGTTCTCTTGCCTGGAAAATCCCATGGGCAGAGAAGTGTGGTAGGCTACAGTCCATGGGATTGCAGAGAGTTGGACACAACTGAGCGACTTCACTTTCATATGTACATAGGGCTGATTTGAGCAGGCTCTGGGAGTTGGTGATGGACAGGGAAGCCTGGCATGCTGCAATCCATAGGGCTGCAAAGAGTTGGACACGACTGAGAGACTGAACTGAACTAAAGGCTAATTTAGGTTGCTGTACAACAGAAACTCACATGGCAATGTAAAGCAACTGTACTTCAACAAAGTTTTTAAAATAGAATATTTACTATTAAAAAAGATTTTGTTCTTAAAAGACTGTGAAGAGAAGACAGAATTTCATGAAATCTTGTGTTGAATGGTTATAGAGACTTCTTCAGGGACCCTATCACTTGGTGACAAGCTGCAAACAGGATTTGATTTAGGCTGTTAAGTAGCTGCATCTTGGGGTGATGGTTTCTACTTCCTGACCTGAAAGGCTGATACAGAGTACCTTGTTCACAGGTGGTGGGAGGGAGGCCTTGGTGAGGTGGCTCGCAGGGTGCCCGGTGCAGGTGGGGGCCACGGGCAGTGCTGGGTGAGGGGCCACCCTTCTCTTCCTTGCCCCCTTCCTCTCCATCGAGCAGGATTCTGAAAGAAAGTGGATTGAAACTCTGGGTTTAGAAGCAGTTCTTCTGTAATGAATGTGAAGGGAGGATTCTTCTTGATCATTTTCGTTCTTTTCAGCAAGTGAGAAGTCATCACGGTACCAATCATGGCTCACTTGTGGGTATGCATCACAGTGTAAAAAGTGCGTTCTATGTTCTCGATTGGTTTATCCTATGTGGGAACTCTGTGAGCAAAGCAGATGGCGGGGAGTGGTGTAAAGTGGGGGAGGCTCCCGAGGATGAAGTGACTTTCTGAAAGTGACAAAGGGAGGCAGCACTGGCTCTGGAGAGACCCATGGCAGCAGTCAGTTTGGGAATCAGGGAGTTCCTTGTCTGAGTCCTTGGTCCATTGATGACTGTCTTGGCATGGCTGGGAATCCAATCTCTTGTCCTCATCTGTAAAACTGCTGTATTGTGAGGACTGGAAAATGATGTCAACTCATTGCTTACTCTGATGGGTTCCAGAAAAATGTAAGCTATTGATCAATTTAATCATGCACATCAGGCATCAGTACTCAGTACATAGTGGCACTCAATAAACGATGGCTGTTTTTACTTTAAGCTTTATTGAGTCCCTAGAATTTCAGGCACTTTGCTTCACCCGCGAGTCCTGCTCAGTAAAGCATTCTGTCCCCATTTACAGAAAAGAAAGAGGTTGTGATTTAGCATCACCCAGAGGACAAGTAACAGCAATGATCTGAACCAGTGAAATGACTTTTCCTTTCTAGTCACAAGTTGCTCATTCGTGGTGGTGGTTTAGTCACTAAGTCGTGTCCTACTCTTCCGACCCCATGGACTATAGCCCTCCAGGCTCCTCTGTCTGTGGAATTTTCCAGACAAGAATACTGGAGTGGGTTGCCATTTTCCTCCTCCAGGAGATCTTCCTGACCCAGCATCGTGGGCAGATTTTTTTACTGTCTAAGTTCACTGAGGATGGGGAACCAGTTAAAGTCAAGCACTTTAGGATTTGTCTGAATGTTTTCAAATGTGCTTTTTGAATAGTATGATTGCTTTGGCTCTTTGACCTTTACAAGTCTTATAGAAACAACCTCAGAAGGATGGGGACTAGCTGGTGGCTAGAAGTCTGACTCTAAAACACTACTTCTTAACCCTGACTGCATCTTATAAACATCAAAAAGCTTAAGGAAAAACACTGGTGACTGAACCTTATAGAAAATATTCAGATACAATTGCTCAGGGTGATACCTAGCCATCATTTCCCCCACAAGCTTCCCAGATGTTTGTTATGTGGATCTAGCATTGAGAACTATGCCCGATGACAAGTTAAGAATCAGCCAGATGCAAGGCCAAGTGGTGCCCTGGCAGAGATGCTGTTTATAAGAAGTCAATAACCTCTCATCGCTTGGCTAGAATTCAGTGATTAAATAATTGTCTGACCAGGATTGTGACACGCTACACCCCTGCAAATGGGTAAGACCCAATTTCATGGTGTGGCATTCATAGCCCTCCCTGACTGGTTAGAACCTCACTTCTAATCAGTCTTGTGACTCAATTGCATAAGATGATTCAATGCACCCAAACACAGTCTATATTTTGTCACATCTGTACAATGCCTCCTTGCTAAGACCTCTGCCTGCCCAGCTTTGCACGGTAAGCCCTTATTCACCCTTTGAAACTCACGGCAACCAATCCCTGCTCCTGGACCCTCTCAACCACCCTGGCCAGCAGTCAGCCCCTCTCTATGTTCCCAGTAACTTATGCCTCCAGGAGAGAGGTCAATTTTCTGTCCACCTTGTAGACTGTATACTCTTTTGATTCCATATTCTCGGTCCCCTCCGTCTTGTGCCTGTCCCAGACCAGGTACATCAAATGAATGAAACATGCAAATGACATGGCTCTAGTTTAGAACTGGGAACTGAGGCTGAATTAAATTTTCCTAATGTATTTTCCACACTCCAATCACATGTGTTCTGTGTCACTTCATCCCTGGGGGCATGAGGGGGAGGGGTCTTTATCTCTTTTCACAGATGGCGAAACTGAACTTGCAAGAGGAAACGTGGTCCTTCAAGGACACCTTAATGATGTTAGAAAAAGAAATAAGGGAAGTTTTGCTAGTTTTCTATCTCCTGCAGAGAAGATTCTGACCATGGGCATGGTGAGTGTCTGGGGTATAGGACCACTACCATTAACCCAGGAGTTAATGAGCCCTGTTTAATTCTATTCACTCTCAGAGCTTTGGCTTCCACCCACATAATCTCACCTCCTGCATTCAAAATACTTTCCCAGTGTTTGCTCACTTAAGTCAACTGCCTCCTGAACATTTTCAGTTGCATTTTTAAAATAGGTTTCCAGTGCTACAACGGCAATGGCACCCCACTCCAGTACTCTTGCCTGGAACATCCATGGATGGAGGAGCCTGGTGGGCTGCAGTCCATGGGATTGCGAAGAGTCGGACACAACTGAGCGACTTCCCTTTCACTTTTCACTTTCATGCATTGGAGAAGGAAATGGCAACCCACTCCAGTGTTCTTACCTGGAGAATCCCAGGGGCGGGGAAGCCTGGTGGGCTGCCATCTCTGGAGTTGCACAGTCAGACACGACTGAAGCGACTTAGCAGCAACAGCAGCAGCCCGTGCTACAGATGGAACTCATCTTCCACTTAGATTCCTCTCATTCCCTGTAAAAAATGAGGCAGAAACACAGGGGTCATTCTCTTCACTGTCCTTTTCCTCACAAGTTACATCTAATTGCTCACAAAGTCTTGATGATGTCACTTTGGAAATATCTTTTCCCCGTTCTGGATTTGGTTTCTTCATCTGGTCTTTGATAACCCTCCATTTGGGGCTGCTTATTATGTTTCCCAAAGAGAGACTCTCAAAACGTTTTAAAAAAAATTGGTGCCCCTTTCCTGGATTCACAGATGATTTTAAAAATGATAATTACCTCTTCCATCTTCAGTTTTGATTCTGTTTTGAAGTCCTCTTCCTCTAATTAAAAACGGAATCAACAACTCCTTGTGTTATTTGAGCCTGATGCGAAGAACTGACTCTTTGGAAAGGATCCTGATGCTAGGGAAGATTGAAGGCAGGAGGAGAAGGGGATGACAGAGGATGACATGGTTGGGTGGCGTCACCAACTTTATGGACATGAGTTTGAGCAAGCCCGGGAGTTGGTGAGGGACAGGGAAGCCTGGAGTGCTGCAGTCCATGGGGTCACAAAGAGTCGGACACGACTGAGTGACTGAACTGACTGACTTGTGCAGCAAAAGCGGCAAAGTTGCACAAATAACTATGTGGTGCAGGAATCAGCGTCCCTAGGCTCCCCCTTGGGATTGGACATTTTCATGAGATACACACGTCAGCTCCTTTGCTATGCTTTCAAGACCACCCACAGCAAATGAAGTACATTACATTCTGGGATAATTTCCACAAACGTTTTCTTTTTTAAATGCTTAGGAGAGCCCCTGGCAAGTGTATGAATTCAGCCAATATTACCTATTATTATTTTTTTCTTCCCAGCATGTATTCTTTAGGGATTTAAAAATATGCATAGTTCCTGCTCATGACATGACTAATCCCCTGAGTTGATGACTGGTCTCCAATTTTAACTCTAGTGAGCAGACAGATATGTCTGTCACTTCATCTTCTACAATTTCACTCATCATTGAAGACTCATAAAATTTAGAGTTGAAAAACCCATAAGGATCACCAAGCATGACCCTTTGTTTGACACAGGGGAACCGAGGTCACACGACTCATCTTCAGTCTAGGGTTTCAGTGTAGTTTAGAAATACACAGCACATGCTGAATCCAGACTTCTCTCCGGAACAGGTGACCACAAACTCTTACGGGTGAGGTCAGTGAAGTAGCAGTTACTTTGGAAGCATCTAAATGCATTTTGGGGCTTCCCAGGTAGCTCAGTGATAAAGAATTTGCCGGCCAATGCAGGAGACATGGGTTTGATCCCTGGGTCAAGAAGATCCCCTGGAGAAGGCAATGGCAACCCATTCCAGTATTCTTGTCTGAAAAATCCCATGGGCAGAGGAGCCTGGCAGGCTCAGTCCATGGGGTCACAAAGGGTCTGACAAGATCGAGGGATTAAACAATGACAAAACAACGAAATGCATTTTCAGTTGCCAGGTAAAGACGTGGTCTTGCTAGCCAATTAGTTAAGGGAAGAGGCAGGTCAGGAGAAGGAAAGCCTGGTGAAAGAGCACAGAAGGGTTAAGGGGTCAGGCATAGCCCTGGAGTGTAGACAGCAAGGGTGAGGCAAGAGTGGGAAGGGCTAAGAGATTAAGCTGGAACTAGATGGTGACGGAACTTGAACCTCATGCTGAAGACTCTGGACATTGTCACGAGCGAATGAAGCAACAACAAGAATGTTTGAGCAGATGGCCCATCACCCTGTGTTCCGCTGCAGTGACTACGTTAGCTGGCCTCTCCACCCACAGCCTTTCCCTCTGGGTGTTGTTATCTGATCGCTCATCCGAAAAGAAGATGTGGTACACATATGCAATAGAATGGTACTTAGACATAAAAAAAAAAAAACAAAATAATGCCATTTGCAGCAATGTGGATGGACCTTGAGATTGTCATACAGAGGGAAGTCAGACGGAGAAAGATAAATACCATATGATATCGCTTATAAAGGGTAATCTTAAAAAAGGCGTACAAATGAACTTATCTGCAAAACAAATAGAGTCACAGGTGTAGAAAACAAACAAATGGCTACCATGAGCCAAGTGGGGGAAAAGGGATAAATTGGGAGATTGGGATTGACATGTACATGCTACTATATATAAAATAGATGACTAATAAGGACCTACTGTATAGCACATGAGCTCTACTCAATGCTCTGTAACAGACTATATGGGAAAAGAATCTAACAAATAGTGGATTCACTTGGCTGTATACGTGAAACCAACATGACAATGTAAATTAATTATATTCCAGCTTAAAAAAAAAAAGCTAGGAATCCTTTTGATTCTTGCTTCCTCACTTCTTTCATCCAAATCATCCCAAGTTTGTTCGTCACAGCTCCTAAACCCACCTCTCATCTTCCTACTTCCCTCAGTCACTGCTGTGCATTCCTAGTCACAACCATCATGGTCTCTTTCTCAAACACCTGTAATCATCTCCCAGTGGATTTTTCTCTCTCTTCTACTTGTGCTTCCCAAGTCCCCCTTCTCACACAGCAGCCAGATATACCTTTGAAAATGCAAATCCCATCACATGGACACATCACCACAATTAAAACTTCTTCGTGGCTTCTTGCTAAATAATTTACATTTTCCTGTAGCCTGCAGGGTCCTTCCAGGTTTGGATCTTGCTGACTTCTCCTGGCTCACTGCATCCATGACAGCCTCCTCCCGTCACCTGATGCACATCCTCCTTTTGCCCTTGAAATTGACACGTTCTTCCCACCTCTCTCCTCTCTGCGGCACATGCTTTTTTCAGGCTCCTGCGCTGATGACTCCTTTCACCTCTCAGACTGAGCACATTTATCATCTGCTCAGAAAGACCTTCCTGACTCCACTCCCCTATGTCCCTGTTAGTCTATTTTGCAGTATCCATTTCTTTTCATTGACAGCACTTATCACTTTGTGCTTTAGGGTTTTTTCTTTAACTGTTTATTCGAAGCTCCTGGTACAATGCTTGGTGCATAGTTAGGTACTCAGTAAATATTTGTGGGGTGGGTGACTTGCTCACACACTTTTCTGAAGACGAGAGTTTAATGACCTTGATTCATGACATGCAAGCTTGCCCTCTGTATTAGGAATGGCCCAAGCCAAGCTGATTCACTGGCTGATCATCCACTAATAAGATTCTCTCTCTCAAGGATATCAGCTAAGAGTTACTGAAACTCTGGTCAGTTGATGGTGAGTGTTGGATCTCTAACGTCATATAGTCTTGAGGTGGAAGCCATCTGGGGATACTGTGAGAGAGGAAGTTAGTCAAGAAAGAGGAGAGAGAAAAAAGGGAAAGTAAGGCAATAATGAGAGTGATTATACAGACTCCAAAATCAGAGAGAAAGGCACAGAATCCTGACTCTTCCCTGCCCCTGTTCCCCAAAAGCTCATGGCCTTTCTACTCTTGGGTCCATGAAACTGCCCATTATAGCTTTTAAAAGATTCCTCTTTATTCTAACCAACTGGAGTGGGGTTACATTTAGAACAAAAAATTGTGACTGAGACATTTAGGAAGACTTCTCTGGCTAGGGCAGCTTGGGGCAGAGAGTGGCAGACAGGAGATGAGTTAGGCTGGTTTTGCAATGGAAAACCAGGTAAGAGAGACAGTATCTGGGCTAAGGAAAATAGAGGTGGTTGGAAGGGACAGATTCAGAAGATGTTCCATAAGTAGAACTGACTTAGTGCCAGTAGCTTGTGAAGGGGGAAGAGAAGGAGGTCCTGACGATGCAGTTTCCGGCTTGGGCCACCCAGTGATGGTCCTTCAATAAGCTGAGCTCTTGAAGGTGGGAGGACTGGACAATGCAGAGAACTGACCTGCACATCCCATGACTCCCCGATACAAACCATTCCTGTTAGGCAGGCAGGCTGCTCCTACTCTCCCTCTATGAGCCTAGCAATGCCTGTCTCTAAAAGTAATGCTGTTCTTTAGTCATTTTCTTCAATCCAAATCATTCTCACTTCTTTTGACATCAATACTATTCTCATCTTTCAAGATTTATTTCAAGCTTCATTTTATCTGCAACAATTCTCTGCATAACAAGTCCTCTGACATGGTATTGCTCAGGGCACCTGTAGCAGTCAGAAACAAGGGCCAAGAAATGACACAGAAACATTCTACGCACAAACCGCAGTGTATAGCACTACAGGACTTGATCTATCTTTCATATATTTCTGTGACCTAATGTAGACAAAGTCTTGAGAAAACACTGTCTTGTCCTTTAGACATGCGCTTGGTCCAATTTTGCACAAAGTGGGTGGTTCTTGAGTCCCCCAAAAGTCTTGGAGAGAATTACGGACTTCTATAAATGGATGATAATTCTACTGTTTGCTTATTTGGGCCTTTCCTTCCATCCATGACACATAGCAATGACATGGCAGGCCAGTGAATTAAAGTTCAATCCTCTACTGCTTTATCAAAAGCCTAGGTAATGGAAATGATATTTATGAGGACTTGTTTGAAGGGCATGCTATTTATCCCTTCCTCTCGTGTGCTAATTTTTATTCCTGCATCAAGCTGTGCACTTGGAGCATATGTTCTTAGTCCCCAGCAGAATTTTCATGCATTTTAATGTTATTTCCTTGGCTTACATCCAGGGATAAAACTATTACTGAAGGGATGTCTTTGAAGTACTATGCATTAGGTCACTTAATTCCTTCTACATGGAGTCTGGAGTAAGAAACTCTTTTGTAATGAAAAAGGTCAAGAAAAGAGGGACTTCCTTTGAGGAGCTGAAGCCATTATAACTTTTGGTGACAAGACTGACTATGTCTTTCTTTTTGGATTGACCATTAAGCAACTTGCCAGATATGCAGGTGAAATGCAGGAACCATGAGGGCATCCATGGTTCGCACAAATGTGGCAGTGACATGATGAAGGCAATAGGAGAGGCACCTGTGGATTTTGCCCAGCACCAGAGGGGGACTGGGAATGGGAACTACTCAATGTCAACAACTTAAGAGGCTTGAAGGTCTTGCTAACTGCATTCTTCAGTTCCCCAACCTGAACGGCTCTCTATTTTGATTTTCTTGTTTTATGACTACGGAAAGTCACCAACCCATTCTGGGACTTTTGTAAAACGAAGCCATTAGAGTTGAGTCTGGCTAATTAGAAGTGAATTATGGAACATCTCTAACCACGTTTGGATGACTGCTTCCTTCTTGATGTTTCTGTGCCTATTGTTCTGGATTCTTCCTCCCTCCTTGCCTATTCTGGACTAACCACAGGCATCTTTCATCCATGTCAGTGGCCTTCAGACTAAAGGGGTCACTGAAGAGTTTTCAAGTTTAGCTACATGTTGGAATTATCTGGGGAGTGTAAAAAAACTATGATGCCCTGGCTACATCCTTAATAAGTTAGCCTCTGAACTGAGCCCCAGACACCTTTGTTTTTGAAAATTCTTCAGGTACTTAAAATGCGCAGCCAAACATGAGAATCAGTGCTCTTCAAAATTTACTGTTTATTTGAATCACCGAGTATCTTTCACACTGCAGATTCTGACTCCAGAGTTTTGGGAGGAAGCCTGAGAGTCTTCAAGTCTCAAAAGCTACCAGGTGATCTGATGCTGTTGGTTCTTGAATCACACTGAGTAGTGAGGGAAGGACACACATTTGAGGAACAGTGTAAAAGAGGAAGTACTATGGTTTCATTTCCGCTGGACCCCGGTGTGGGGCATCCTCTGGGCTGAAATGAGCAGAGCTGTTTCCTGTGTTTTGATTGGCTGAACCCTGGGCAAAGTCAAGTCCAGTGTGAGGCCCAGAGCTCCAGGAGGACCATGAAGATGCCCAAGGACATGTTCCATCTTTCCTGACCACCCTCTATGGCACTGATCTCTTTCTTGCAAGTTTTGTCTGTGGTCAGTTACCTATGTTATTCCAAGCACATGAACTTGTTTACTAACTAGATGATGAGTATCTTGAAGGCACAGTCATCTCTTTGTCTGCAAAGCCTGAACCTCACCGGTGGCTGCTGAGAGAGGGCATACATGGAAGACAGGTGCTTCCTGGAGGGAAGAAGAACAGAGGACTAATATTGTTGCTGCAATGTGGTGCGACCGTGATTCTGTTCTGAGTGCCCTGAAACACCACGCTCCTGGAGAACGATCGTGGTTTCTTGCCTCTGTGCTTCTGCTTGCGACTGTGTCACAGTGACTCATCTTTCAAGGCTCAACTCAGAAAAATCTGTCTTACACTTTCCTTCCGTTCTCCCTGCCTCTGTGCCATCCCGACTCCTGAGCTGCTTCCATCACAGACTCTGCTGTCCTCGACTGCTTGTGTGTCTGTGTCTCTCTGTGTCACTCAACACACTGCCTGGCAAGCAACGGGCATTTAGGAAACAAAAGCTCAATGAGATAAAATGAATGATTTACCACGAACTTCCCTTCTCTGCGTTTCCTGACTTTCATCCAGAGAGGAATAATTAATCAAGAAGGCAGGAAACAGATTATTTTTGGATACCACTGGGAGACCCAGGATACTTAATGCTGGTGTTCTCTATAATTGGAATCTATTAACAGAAATAACTCATTGCAGTGGTGTTTTCGGTCCTTTGTCAGTTTCCAACCTGAGCTGAGAGGGTGGTAGGTGTTTTCCTAATAGCAGGAAGGCTGTGTGTGAATCTCCCCTCAGGGAGCCAAGCTTTTGGAAACATCTTTGCCCTCCAAGTGGGGCCCTAAGGCTGCATGTGCTCTTGGGGCACTTTTATGGACTGTTTGCCCGAGAAGATGGCGGCATCTTACTCATCAGGTTGGAGGTGCCCTCTTGGCACCTGGTAGGCGCTGGTGGTTTCTGGTGAATTTAGAGCTCATGAGTAACACTCCTATCTTACGGGAAAATGACATTTGCTATTATGTTATTCAAAGCACACTTGTTAATTATCATATTTTTAGCTGATACATAGCATCCATTTTTAGAACATTCAGAAAAGATGTCATGTCTTTGAAGCTATGTCTAGGTAAGAAAACAAGGTAGTCACATATAAGAGTTTTCTTTTCTTTTTTTTAAACAAAAGATTTATTTTGTTTATTTATGCCTGGTCTTTGTTGCTGCACACAGGGCCTTCTGCAGTTGCGGCAAGTGGGGGCTACTCTCCAGTTGTGGGGTCCAGTTTTCTCACGGCGGTGGTTTCTCCTGTTACGAAGCAGGGGCTCTAGGGTAAGGGGTTTCAGGAGTGACAGCTCCTGGACTCGAGAGAACAGGCTCAAAAGCTGTGGTGCCTGGGCTTAGCTCCAGGAGGAACCTAGTTCCCATGTGATGCTCCGTGGTACATGGGATCTTCTCGGACCAGGGCTTGAACCTGCGTCCCCTGCATTGGCGGGTGGATTCCTTACCACCAAGCCACCAGAGACGCCTTTTCTTTTTTCTTTCTTTTCCTCTCCCCTCTTGTCTTTTCTTTTCTTTCTCTCCTCTTCTCTCCCCCACCAACCCTCTTTCTCACTCTCATAAATTGCGAGTAGAATGCAAGATTGCGGTTCTTTTTAAAATGATGACAGCTTACTCCAGCAGAGGGAGTTCCCCTGTAACATCCCATTCTAGCATGTGCAGGGCTAATGTGACTGGAGAGACTCTCCTTGAGCGGTCCTGTCAAGGATCGAGGCTGTATTCGACACAGGTGAAGGGAGGTAATGTATATTTTAAATAAGAGAACTGGTAGTTGGACTTAAGAAAGAAAAATGAAGATTTAATCCATGCATTGAGGTTGGATTTATAGTTTTGATATCATAAATTAATTCCTGCTTTAAATGGGATCATCCATGGTAAAGAGTAAATCAAGCTCCGCTTGAATTTTCACAAAGAGGATTGGGTGTTTTCTCTTTTGAAGATTTAAAAGGAGCTGGTTGAGTCGACACTTCTGTGCTGTCACTTGGAATGAGAGCAGAGTCCTAAATTTACCTCTGATGAGTCGTGAGACAGAGCAGGGGGAAGGATGCTCACGCCGGAAGTGACAGCCCCTCCCCCTGGTCCCCCGGCCTCAGCCCCTCACATGTTCATCTCTCTAGACCTGCTGCTCTTTCATTTCTTCTTGTTTAACAATCATTGCTCATTTTCTTTTTCTCATTTTCCTCATTCTCTTAGGGATAGTGAAACACAGACAACCTGAACTGGCTGGTCCGGGGAACAATGCTGCTTTATTTTTTTCTTATAAATGTGCCTTCCCTGTTTATTACTTGAAGGTCACAAGAAGGGCTTGAACTTGGCCCTTCCCTAGAGGGTCAGCCTGCACATGACATGGGTGCTGGCTAAAGGTATGCTCTTGACCTTCACTCAAAATTCTCTGTCATGATTTTGAGCCTCTTTCTTTCCAACAGCCCCTCTGAGAGCCGCACAGAGCCCTGAGTATGAAGGCTGCTTTGTGATCCTTCCATAACCATGCTCTTCTCCCATCCAGGGTCCTGGCCCTCACGCCCTTCATACAAATTCCTTACTTGCTTCAGAGGTTTGTTCACTGTCTAGTGCTTTAAACAGCACCTGACTTGCAGATATTTTCTTGTTAGTGGATGGGAGCCTAAAAACTTAACCTGGAATGTGGTAGGAAAAAAATAATACTAAAAGGGTGGGTCAACCCTTCATACATATAAGAGCAGTGTGTGTGTGTGTGTGTGTGTGTGTGTGTGTGTGTGTGTGTGTGTATGTGTGTGCACTTGATGGTTTTCAAAGGCTTTTTGTTTTTCTTTTTACAGCTTCAAAGCTGCTTTTAAAAAACTTTATTAAATTACCATTTCATAAAATTCGCCTACTGTAAGAGTACAATTTACTGTGAGAAAATTTACAGAGTGGTGCACCCTTCACCATAATCCAGTTTTGTGGGGAAGTACTCTGGCCACCTGATAGGAAGAACTGACTCACTGGAAAAGACCCTGATGCTGGGAAAGATTGAAGGCAGGAGGAGAAGGGGATGACAGAGGATGAGATGGTTGGATGGCATCACTGACTCAATGGACATGAGTTTGAACAGGCACTGGGAGTTGTTGATGTACAGGGAAGCCTGGTGTGCTGGAATCCATGGGGCTACAATGAATCGGACATGACTGAGTGACTGAACTAAACTGAAATCCTTGGGAATCCTTGGAAATGTGGGAGAGGGGTCAGATTTCCCCCAGCATGTGGATTGGGGATCTAGGCTCTTTGATTTGGATAGAGAAAGAAAAATTAAACCCCCAGAGAGCTGGAAGACATGGGGACTTGTGAATTAAAAACTTCATTTATAAAGAAACTGAGCATAGTTCATAGTTAATAACCATTGGTAACACCTAAAGATTATTTGCTAAACGCTAGACATTGTTCTGAGATTTCATTAACCCATTTGTTTTCAACAACTGGTGAGGCAAGTGTTTTTATTATCTATGATTTTTTAAAATGAGGAAGCAGGTTCCTAGAAGCTAAGGAAGTTGCCTGAAGTTACATACCTGGTATTCAAGCCAAGGTAGCTTGTCTCCAGGAACCACATCCAATCAGCACTGTGCTCCCTAACTCACCAAGTGGTCTGGAACAAGGGACTCTACCCCTTGGACTTAGATCTCCTCCTCATTAAAATCAAAGACTTGGACTAGCCTATTGATGCATACATTTGCTCACTCATTCACTCTTTCATTCCAGGCATAAAGTGGGAGTTTAGCACACTTGAGTAAGACTGTTTTCTTTTGCCTTTCAGTCCTTGCTTCTTTTTGGAGATTCCAGAACTTTTTTTCCTTCGGATATACTGACCTTCACTGCTGAATCTTTGTCATCAGTTTATACACCCACCACTCTCCTTGTTGAAGCCATCCACCAACCTCAGGGTCCTCCCCACATCATTGTTTTAGCTTCTGATTCACTGTTCATATGGAAACATCTTCATGATGGGCAATCTCAGTATCCATCTGGATGACCCTTATAACACCTGGGCTCCAAAGTCCTTGGTCCCCTCTTCTTTTCCTCCACCTAGCTCATCCATGCATTCCCAAAGTCACACACACACACACACACACACATGCGCACACATGTTCTTATCATGACCAATAACAGCTGTGATTCCACAATCTCCCACTTTAAGAGACCTTCTCTCCTTGATCAATTTTCCAGCTCCTTTACTCTGGTATCTTTGACTCCAGCAGTTCTTTAACCTCACAGTGTCTTTCTATCTCTTCATCCTTCATTGTTTTGCCACTGTCTCTCACTCTTCTATTGTTATCAATCTATGTACCTAACTGAAATTCCATGGGCCTTCAGGATAAACAGCGGGAAGCTGGACTTTCCCGGTGGAAAACAAAACAAAACAACAAACTGGTCTTGCTTTATAGTCATCATCATTCATTTCAAGTGGACCCCCTTAAAGCAATTCAGTCCACATTTTATAATTCCCCTGCTTTATATACAAAGTTTTTCAGTTCTTGATAATTATTTCATTAACCTTCATTTTTTTTTTTGCCGCAGATCTCTGATGTCTCCTTTTGAATCTGCAATCTCAGCTGCTGATTTTGTTGAGAAAATTGAAGTTTTCACAGAACATGCAAAAGCTTTCATCAGTTTGCCTACCTACTAGCCAGTTTCTACGCCTATTTACATTATTTCCTCTTCTTCCTATTCTGATGCAGAGGTGAATTGTCTGTGTTCCTAGACAATGTAGCTTCTGATAGGTGTGTTCCAAATTCCATTCCCTCTCCCTACTACTCTGACCTCATCATCAGTTTTTCTTCTCTACCAGATCTTTCCCACAAGCATGCAAACATATTTCCCATTACACACACACAAAAGAAAAAAAAATCCTTGGTTTTAATTTACTTCCTTCTCTGTCATTCTATTTATCTCCTTTCTTTACACCAAAAGTCCACAAAGAAAAATGTCTTAACCTCCTGATTCAATTTTTTCCTTATAGTATCAAGATAGTACAAGTAACCCTGCAATGAATGACATGAGTGATATAACAGTACACGTTTCTTTCTCTCTCACATTCTAGTTGGTGTGGGTTGGTGGTGCTCCTGGGTGGTTCTCCTCCAGAGGTTGATCCAGGCTCCATCTGCACTTCCGCTGTGTCACTTCCATCTTCACACAACATCCGTGCGACTACAGTGTGAAGAGGGAGCATGATCACATTGGGGTTTTTGTGAGTAGCCCTGCTTAAAGTTGCCAAAATCATCCTTCTCGCCTTTCTATGCCTGGCCTCCAAGTTAGAGGGTCCCAATGTAACTCTAATGGAGGCTGAAAATGTAGTATTCCAGTTTACCCAGGAAAAGGAAATGAGATAGACCTTCATCCAGCTAAATCACTGACATTTGGGAAGTTTTTGTTACAGCCTCTGGTATTAATTGTCCTGACTAAAGCAGACATTGGTATCAGTTTTTGCTGTAACAAAAAATTAAAATAGATGACATTGACTTAATGGAAGCTTTAGAGATGAGAAAAGTAGATGTAACACACTGGAGAGTTGAAGATCCATCTTATGTAGCAGCAAATTCTTTGGTAAAACCTCATTTTTACTGAGATCATAGCTGTGAGATAAAGTTGGAAAGCAGAACATTAGTGAAGTGCGTAGGCTATTACTGACTATATGTGCAAGATAGTAGATAAAAAAGAACACGTGTTCCATGTGAACCAGCCAGTTTGTAAGTAAACAGTTGGAAAAGCCAACTGTTTTGGTCTCTAAAAACCAAGATAGAGGATTTAACAAGGCTTTGAGTGAAAAATTCTCAGAACACTTCTGAATTGAATAAAGTGACTCAGAGCAAAGATCAAGTTGAGGGTCTGATTCTCCCCTTCAAGCCTGATTGTGGGAGCAGGAGAGAGGTTTCTGGGAGAGAGAGTGAAGGAAAATGGGAGGAGAGAGGGAGATTAGATAAGTGTGCTGACGGATCAAAGAGCTCATTTAAGAACTAGGTATCTAGGAGAAAATGTGAGTATGTTCCTAACTTGTGAAACCGATGATGCTAGCTGGAAGAAATAGCTGTGGTCCTCTTCTGTGCCCCAGAAGAGGAAGTGAGATGGGTTGCATCTTGCCTGTCCCACCACACCGCTCTAATTCACCTTCTGCCCCCATCACTCCACTGAAGTTTCCCCTGTTGTTTCATAGGAAGTTCGCCAACAACAGAACACTCACGTTGCTAAATCAAGAAGCCAGCCCTCAGTCCTCATCCTAGCTGAGCCCTTGGCAGCCTCAGACATCGTTGGTCACTTCCCTTTGCTCTGAAGTAAACTCTGCACTTAGATTTGTTCTCTGCTCATTTCCTTCTGCTATGGTCTCCTCATCTCCCTGATTTTTTTTTGTTGAGACCTCAGCACCCAGTTCTTGAACCTCACCTTTTTCCATCTATGCTTACTCCCAAGATGATCACATCAACTTTCATGGAATTAAATACCATTTATGCACCATCTACGATGTATGAAGCACAGACCTCTCTCCTGCTTGCGGTTCATCTACCCAGTTGCTTTCTTGTCCTCTTTCTTGTATCAGTCCTATCATATCTAATGGATATAAAACCGAATTCCTGATCTCCCTGAAAGCTACTTGTTTCACTGTTTTCCCATCTCAGGAAAAGGCAGCCTCATCCTTTGAGGGTCAAAGAGTAATAAGCTTGTTGTCAACATTACCTCCAGTTTGTATCTCATGCCCTCATGAAACCTGTCACAAAGCCTTGATGTCTCTGCCTTCAAAGGATGCTCAGCATCCGAGCAGTTCTCAGCATCACTGTGGCAAATAACCAGGCCAAGCTACCATCGTCCCTCGCCTCAATTACTGCCTGGCCTGGCTTCTGCCTCTGTGACTTTTCATCTGTTCTCAACATGGTTGCCATGGTGATAAAAAATAAGTCAGATTATGTCACCTTCCTGCTCACACCTGTGATATCTTCCTTCCTAAGTCCAACCCAAAGTCTTTCCAAAGGCCTATGTGGCTCCAAAGTGCTGTCTCCTAGCTCTCTGGTTTCTTTTATTCTTTTCTCCCTCACTCTTTTCTGGACACATTGGCCTTCTTGCCATCTGACTGGTCTAGGAACACAGCACTTGGCACTTATCATCCTTCCAGGTCTTTAAACCTGGGCCTTTTTGGCAGGGAGCCCTTTCCTTGAACACCTGGGTTGGTGCTCCCCTGGGTCCCAACACTCCTGGCATTATCTACTCCTCTGTAGCACTGTCATCTTCTACCCTAGCAAACAGCCTGCCAACTGATCGTATATTCTGCCTTCTCAGAAAAAAAAAAAATATTACTGCTTTCTTTCCCCAGTGAAACAGAAGCTCAAAGATTCTTGTTTGTTTTATTGACTCCATGTCCCGAACATCTAGATGGGCGCATGGCACAGAGCAGACATTCAACACATAGGTGTAAAACATCATGTGCAGGAATAAATGCACCCATGTGAAGGGTGAGAGATGAGGAAGGAGAGAGGACTCAGGCTGGCAGGAGCAGGAAGAGGCAGGACTGCCTGGCAGAGGTCTGGGCTCTGGGAAGTCGAGGGGCTCCAGGCTGTTCAGGGCTCCGAAGATACACCGTGTCACCCTGCAGTGCCCTCTCCCATGGCTGGACCACATCCTCCCTGCTTGGAGGCTTCCTGCTCTCTACAAAGCCCACTGCACTGACATCCTCTGGCTGCTTTGCACAGCTTGAACAAGGCACTAAATTGGTCCCTGCAGGGCTGTGGGCTCACAGTGGAGGGAGGCAGCTGGGCTTCATCCGTCTCTCCATCTCCCTCTTCTCCCCTTATCACCAGCAGAGTCTGCTCCTGTTATTAAAGGGAGATGGCATTAGAATCCTCCGCATAGCCTGGGCATTGCAGTTTGTCTGTTCCTACTCACTGCCTCTTTCACATCTCCTGTGGCTGGAGCTAATGGGGAAACTTAGGATATGCAGACTTCCCAGGAAAGATGCTCCCGGAGCTATGATGAGATGGACACTCAGTCTCAATGGACAAGTGACTGCATGGCCTCAATCTGGGTAACATGCAAAGTATAGCTTCCAACCTGGGGAAGGTAGAAAAGTAACATCACTGAGTGTCTCAGTGGTAAAAGAATCTGCCTGCTAAGGCAGGAGACACAGGAGACTCAGGTTCGATCCCTGGGATGGGAAGATCTCCTGAAGGAGGAAATGGCAATCCACTCCAGTATACTTGCCTGGGGAATCCCATGGACAGAGGAGGCGGGTGTACTGCAGCCCATGGGATCGAAAAGAGTCAGACATGACTGAGAGAGAGAACATGCAGGTATGCTCTGCAGGGAAGATATCTTCACTGAAGGATGTGTGTGTGTGTGTGTGTGTGCATGAATGCATGAAATGAGGGAACGTGAATCTCCTGCACATCCATCCACCCTGGGCTCCACGTGGCACAGTGGTGTCACCAGAGCCTCCTGGAGCAAACACAACCTGCGGACAGGGGAAGTTAGGGACAAACATTTGGTTAATTACTGGAGCTGGACAGAAGAGATATTCCAAGCATGGTGTGATGTATGTCATTCAGATTGTTCCCAGACAGAAAGAGCTGACTTTGTTCTGACCATATTGCCTCTTTGAAGTGTTGCTTTGAAACTTCAGATGATAGATGTAAGGAGCCTAGTGTAGCGTATGTACTTGAGCAAAGGTGGTTGCTTTATTGTGGAGTCCTGCACTGATGCCCAGAGCAAGAATATATGTAATTTATGTTTGAAGTCCTTGGGACATGGTTCAGTGTTGGATCAGACTCTCCTTTATGTATACACATTGGCTAGCGAATACCTCAGTATAAGAATGGTGAAAAGTAGGAGGCAGTTGGTCTTCTGGTGGATTTCCTTTCCTAGGAGCTGGGTTGCTGTGAATTTTGTTCCCTGTTCCCAGCGCCGTCTTCAAGTGCATCCCTTGGTTTGCTGCTCAGGGCTTTTCCAGTCTACTGGGCAAAGCCAGGGACATGGAGGGCAGATATACTCCTTTTGTTTTTTTTCACCTTTTGCCACTGGTTCACAGGGGCCACAAGTATCTTCCAAGGTGATCTCTGAATCTCTGGATTCCTAACTTCATTTTGCATTTCTGGGTCCAGTTAGCTTCGTCAGAAAGAACTTTCTGGGAATTCTTTTTTTGTCTAACCGCATCAATGTTTAGATAAAATCAGATAGATGGAATTATCAGCCAAGCACTCCTGTAGCCTGGGGACAAAGCTCGCTTCAACTATGCAGTGCATGTGTGTGTGTGCGCATGTGTGTGTGCGTGCGAGTGTGTATGAGTGTGCAGATGGTTGAGGAGACTGTATGGAAAGACTTTTTACCTAAAGGAGAAGATCATGGCCATTGGTCTTCTCACATTTGCCGCAAGCCCACAGGGGCCTGCAATGTTCTCGGCTCTCAAAATCAAACCAGATGGAGAGCGATGATCCAGAATTTGTGATTGCTGCCAGATTTTTGTCCTTGGAAAAGCATCACCCCATAAAATGAAACCCCCGTCAAGATGCATTCAGGCAATCCTGTGTCCTTAGGCATACCTGCATATGAGCATCCCCTATGTAATCCTCAAAATCCTGCAAAAGCTGCTTATATCTACTGAAAAATAAGCAAAAATATCAATAAAGGGCTCACATTTTCACCCAACTAGTAACACTTCATATGAAAATTTTAAACTTCTGACATAATATACTAGAAATGAGAATTAAGATTATATATAATGATTTCATCTATGGTTTTTTTCAGAGCGTGGAAGAACTGATGGAACTAGCAAGATTTTGCCTCTTCAAGAACATTCTAATTTCTAGTGTTGCTGTCTCTTTGATTGGCCACGGTTGTTTTGAGGTCTTTCTGTCTATATCACAGTAAGCGAGGTGCTCTTGTTCAAGACGCTGGCTTGTAATTTGACATCCTCAGATCATTTAAGCTAAGTATACTAGCACTTTATGTGCTGGAGAGAAAAAAAATGTACTAAACATTAAAAATTATGTGTGAAAAGCAAGAATCGTCTCAAAGGTACTTTTCTCTGTGTTCACCAAATGAGAGGTGAAGACACAGCCTGCAGAGGCCAATGCCTTGATTCAGGGGTGTGCAGACAGTGTTTCTCACAATGTAGAGATGAAGAAAAGAGCTATTGTTGGAATTCTGGGAGTCAGTGAATTACTGCAAGACCCTCTTCTGTGTAATTCTTGGGGAGGTGGGGCTATGACAACAGGTGTGAGTCCCCAGGAAGCACTTTCCTTTGAGGCAAAGATGTATGATCAGCATCATTCATTTGTTGATCCCATGTGCCAGTCCCATGGCACTGCCTCAGAGTGAGACAGTCCAGGGGGGCCAAAGTGAGTACTTCTAACAGTGCATGCTAAAACATGCAAAGGGGAGACTAAGAAGAACACAAAGGGGATGCTACCCTCGGAGTCGCTGTTGGGCAGGGCTTCCTAGAAGAGGCATCCTCTCTGGACATCTGTGCCTCAGTGAAAGAAAATAAATATTCTAATCTGGCAACTGCCACACCAAGAGGGAATCAAAATCTCTGGAGGCTCTAGGTTTCCTTTCAGCCCTGAGCTCCTCCATGTCCCATCAAAGAACAATGGGAACTAAAATCTAATTTAAGAGTGTAGTCCAGGGAAATAGCTTTTCTAACAGGGGATTTCACATCTTGTGGGCTGGAGGTTTCTAGAAGCGAGGTGACTACAGTGGAGAGAATTTGGCAGTTAATATCATGGACTGGGAAGGACAGCCCAGCTGGAGGTCACGGTTCTTAGGCTGTAACCTCTCTTGGATGTTCCCTCAGTTTAACGAATCATGAACCCACTTGTGTGGAAGGGGCAGGACTGGGCACCTTGTCAGCCTGACATCTCCAGAAGATCTCTGTATCTCATCCTTAAGCAGGGTGTTAATATCAGAACCACATCTCTCCCACCTTTGGGAAATTCTGCCTTTTCAGGATGTAAGTAATCAAAATTGGTCTCAACTGATGACAATCAGAGCCTGTGCTCATCCTAAGTTGCTTTAGTCATGTCCGACTCTTGGCAACCGCATTAACTGTAGCCCACCAGGTTCCTCTGTCCTTGGGATTCTGCAGGCAAGAATACTGGGGTGGGTTGCCATTTCCCTCTCTAAGGGATCTTCCCCACCCCAGGATCCAACTCACGTTTCTTAGGTCTCTTGCACTGGCAGGCGGTTTCTTTACCACTAGTGCCACTCAGTCAATTATCTAAATAATTGAATAAGATAAAGCACTTTTTAAATTAATTACTGGATTAATGACAATTAACTTTTTGGGGATTTAGGGGTGCTTTATGAATATAATGAAGCTGGGTGGGAAGATCCCCTGGAAAACAAAATGGCAAACCACTCCAGTATTCTTGCTTGGAGAATCCCATGGACAGAGGAGGCTGGTGGGGCTACAGTCCATGGGGTACAAAGAGTTGGACACGACTGAAGTGACTTAGCATGTTTCATGGTCCCTCTAGGAAAAGAAAGGTATTCATATGGATGGCTAAATTCCACGTCTTACATGGAATTTAAGAGGATATATGGACTCTTGGAAACCCAAGTAGGACCAGAGACCATATGTGAAGTCTCTACAGTCAGGTACAGATGTTGTAAATTATTGTGAGGCAAGAATTACCTAGATGAGTGATCTCAAAGGGTGGACCTCTGCCCCAGAGAAGGCAAATGGTGAGCCGCTGGGTGAGGCAAGAACATGTCAGGACTTCCAGTATGAGGTATCAATATTTTATGTGTCAAACATTAGAGGGGGTGAGTTTTACAAATATATGGGATACAGGGTGACACTGAGGACTTCCAACAAGAATATGATGTGTTCCAAGGAACACAGGAGGTGTCTTGGGGAGCAGAGTGGGATTGGCATTGTTTCTGATTCATTACTTATCAGAGGCTTGTGGCCTGTTTGCTGAGCTGGTTAAGAATCCACCTGCCATGCAGGAGACCCCGGTTCATTTCCTGGGTCGGGAAGATCCCTTGGAGAAGGGATAGGCCACCCACTCCCGTATTCTTGGGCTTCCCTGGTGGCTCAGTCGGTAAAGAAGCTGACTGTGAAGCGAGAGACCGGGGTTCGATCCCTNAAAAAAAAAATCTATAAACCCAGGTTTCATTTTTATAATTAGAAAACAAAATGATCAGTGGATGCTCTTACCCCATCTCCAATTCCCACCCTGGTTTGAGCCTCATCTTATCTAAGAGGAATAATGCAAGGGTCAGGGATAGGATAATACTTATGGATGCGAAGTTCATGATGATAAAGACCAAACTGACACTAATGGCTTACTTTTTAGAATCATAAAGTAAGAGTGAATATTTTAAAGATGCCATGTCTAGTGCTGGCCTCTAGAGAATACAAAAATAAGTAAGTCATGAAACCTACCTTCAAGGAACTGATAGTCCAGTAGGAAAGATAGGCGAATGCAGAATCACTATACCTTGTGATAAATGCTACAGTGCAGTGATATATAAGGTATCTTAGAATCAGGGAGGAGGCAGGGATTAAATTTATAGAAAACCTTAATAAATGACTAGGGAGTTGGCCAACTGTGAAAAGAATGAAAGGTATTACGAAAGGGAATAGCATATCCAAAAGCAAGAAACAGAATAGTCTGTTGTGGCTAGATTGTGAAGGGAGTTTATGCTGGAGATTGCTCTTTATCCTCATGACAAAGAGTCACTGAAGGGTTTTAGCAGGGAAATGTCAGGGACAGATTTGCATTGTAGAGTGGTAACTCTGGCCCTTAGTGGATGGGTGGACTGGAGGTTACACAGCATCTGACTCAGAAGGCTGACCATTCTGGGGACCACCAATCCAGCTCAATGACATTGAGTAGGACCCACCTAGGGTGGTTTTGTCTGATCCTATAGGTAGTGTGGAGATAACCCCAGGCTACTGTAGTTGGACCCGGAGGTCAATATGTAGACAATGCGTAGATGATGCTGTGGAGCATACAGACCCAAGCAGTGGAGCCAAGCAACGTTAAGTTGTATGCAGAAGGGGTTAGGTACCCTGACCAGCTGTCCCAGCTTGCCAAAGGCATTTTCCAGGACTTTCAGTGCTAAAATTGGGAAAATCCAGACAAACTGGGATGAGGTTGATCTCTACACAGTTCCTGGCAGAAACAGCCTGCATTTAAGGGCAACCATTACTCAGACCATCTCCCCAGCAAGAAGTTGGGGTCATCTTCAGGCCAGGCTTGAGAGGAAGAAAAGTTGAGCATGCTCTTTCCCGTTTTAGGGGAAGGAAGGGGTGGGAAGGGATAGGGTAGTCATGAGTCGGAATAGCTAAGCCAGTTGAGCAGGAGGGAAAAGGAAAGGCTAAGTAGGAGGCAGTGGGTGGAGACTGGGTTTTAGTACCAGATCTCACCTCTGTCCTTTGAGATCTGGGCTCTCTGCTCATGGTAAGAGAGCTCTCTGCAGGCTCAAAACAAGATTGCAGAGAATGAATTGGATGTATATATTTAGCTTTTCATTCATGCATGGAGTTCATATATAGTTGACCCTTGAACAACACAAATTTGAACTGCCCTGGTCCACTTACATGTGGAGTTTTCCCAACAAACATACAGTTAGCCCTCTGTATAGGAGGAGGCGGAACCTGACATGCGGAGGCCAGCTGTGAGGCACATGAGCATCTGCAGGCTTGGTATCCTGGGGGCGGGGGCCTTGAACCAGTCCCTTGTGGATACTGAAGGGTGACTGGTCACACAGTCCTTCGATATCCATGGAGTGCTTCCTGCATGCCTGTCACTTTGCATATTTTTACATCACTCTAGTCTTCTACACTAGCCCTGTATCTTGTAGGTATATATATATATATATAGCATTTATATTAGTTTTCTATAACTACCAACTAACATCAGTAGTTATTTAATAAAATCTTTGTATAATCAGTGGAGTAGATTGAATAATAAGTAACACGATTTACTAAAGCACACACAACAATGCCCTTCTTTGTTTTGTATATGTATTTTTTGGTGTGGTATTTTTTTCATCTGTGGCAACAATTAAAGCCAAGGATTGCCATAGATCTAAATTGAAACCAGTTCTTCAGGGTTCTTTAAGTTTTTGCATGAAAATTTAAACCCACATTAAAAAAAAATAGTTTATTCAATTGAATTTTTGTCATTGTTCAGTTGCTAAGTTGTGTCTGAGTCTTTACAACTCCATGGACTGCAGCACACCAGGCTCCTCTGTCCTCCATTATCTCCCAGAGGAATTTGCTCAGATTCATATCCATTGAGTCAGTGATGCTAACCAACTATTTCATCCTCTACTGTCCCCTTTTCCTTTTGCCTTCAATCTTTCCAGCATTAGGGTTTTTTCCAATGAGTCTGATCTTTGCATCAGGTGGCCAAAGTGTTGGAGTTTCAGCTTCAGCATCAATCCTTCCAATGAATATTCAGGGTTGATTTCCTTTAGGTTTGATCTTCTTGCTGTCCAAGGGACTCTCAAGAGTCTTCTCTAACACTACAATTCGAAAGTATAAATTCTTTGGCACTCAGCCTTCCTTATGTTCCAATTCTCACATCCATACATGACTACTGGAAAAACCATGATTTTGACTACACAGATCTTGTGTCAAAGTGATGTCTCAGCTTTTAAACTATATCCTTCTTTCTAAAATGTTTATTGTTTTTGTTCTTGTCATAAATGAAATAAGGAAAATAAAAATTCAGTATTTCTTGCTGCAGCTTCCATTTAAAAATAGGCTAGTTTTTGACCGTGTCATGCTTTATGTCACATTTTGGAATAAGTATTGATTTATGGATATGCAGACCAAATTTATAATTCAGTAAATTTTCATATGTCGAGGAGTCTGTGATCAACATATTTTCTTCTGATTGGGTGTATGATCAAAAAAATTTGAAATCTACTGATTCAGATGATTGTTCGGGCCAGTAGGAAACATCTCGAATGTGCAAGGTTTTAGGATGTGACTTCAAGCTGCTGGGTTCAATCCCTTCTCTGTGCAACTACAGAATCTCAGAAGAACAAAACTCTAATGATTTCGCCAAGGTCTCTCTGGCACATGGAGACTAGATGCAGCTATGAGACATGAGGCATGAGAGTGAGTGTGTGTGAAGTGGTAGGGATGGCCGATGCCTTTGGAGCCACAGGAAAACTTGGCTACTTACCAGATAGTCCAGTAATGGAGGAAGAGGAGCAGAAGAAAGGGAGATGGAGGGAAGAGGGATGTTGATAAGCAAGGACTTGCTTTTGTGTGGCTGCTGTCTGATGCATCAGGGTGACCCTGCAGTGTGAGTCCTGGGTCGACACCCACAATGGTATTTTATCCCACCTATGACTTTGTGGAACTCATCTGACCTCTCTGATTTTCAGTTTATCTTCCCATTGTGCTTGTCTCCCTTGGCGGTTTCTTGAGAGGAGGGGATGCACCACATACAGAAATGTGGTTTAAAAACTCTAAAGTGCTGTACACATTTTCAGGACCAAGTCAGCAAAGCATCTGCCTCACTTGGTTGACACCGTCTTCTCTTTTCTGGTTGGAGATCTCTCATCTAGAAACATACCCCCGTTGTGTCACCCCAGTGAGTAGTCACAACTGATCAGACAACTGAACGACTGACACCATCTTTGGCTAAGTGACTGAGGGTGGTGTGGTTCAACACAACTGCAGACCTCCCAGTGTCTGATATATTAATTCTGTTGCACACCTCGTGGACTTGCTTTGAACGTTCTCTATGAAGACTTGGTGATGTCTTCATATTCTCCATTGCATCTAAGACAACATGCCAGGCTCAGCCTGTGATTGTTACCTAAAACTGACTTGGTACCTGAACTGGCTGTCACACAGAGTAATTCCTTAGCAGCAGTTCAATGGATCCATCAAGCCTCCTCCCCAACCCCATGCCCCAGGACTGTCTTAACCCTTTTAGGTCATTGCTGCTTCACTACAAAGGCATGACTGTGTCCAGAGCAGGTATACTTGGGTCCACTTTACAAATGAGAGCACTGAAATACAGAGACTTGATTATCAGAGCCAATGTTAGCTGCTCTTATATGACATATGGTAAATATTTGTAATGCACATTCACCTAAGTGTACCTCAGAAATCAAGCATCATTCTCTTTGTCAGTGGAGTTGCTTTCTCAGTTGTCATAACACTGTCCTTTTCTAAAGCCTTCTAAACATTATTCATGTCTTTTTTCTAGCAGCACAGAGTCCAGCTAATTAGCAATTAGGTAGAAAGTGGAAAAGACAAGGACAAATTTTTATTCCTAATTATGTCTGATCTGTCTAAGACATCCAGCAAAGAGAAATACCTTCCCTATGCGGACCCAGGATTTGGATTTCTTTTTTATTTTCTTTCTTCTTAAATTTATAGCCATAACCCAGAGCCATATTCTGCAGGGCTGTTGCTAAGCTTTAGTTATTCCCCTGGAAAGTATTTTTTTTTTTTTTTTTTGCTTTTTCACTCCTTGCTCAAGACTTTGCATGTTTCCTCTTGAAACTCCATCTCCTGATACCAGGGCTTCTGTGCTGGCCAATATCTAAGTCCTGAGGATTTTAGAGGTGAGTGTTAAGAAAACATCTTTTGTCAAAACAGTGGCATGGGAAACTTTCATTACAAACTCTAAAAATCACCTGATTCCCTAAGAAATACAGACCAGTTCAACAAATGCTGTGTTAGGCACTGGCTGTGCTGAGAGCTGATGGCTAGAAGTCTTCATCTTCAAAGGCAATGTCTGCAAGCTTCCTTCTCCCGGGGCCAAGAGAAGGCTAAGGAGGAAATGGAGAAGATAATGAGATGCTGTCTTCATCTCCCTGGAAACCCAGACCCAGAAAGTATTTTTTTTAATACAACCTTTTTAAAAATGATAATTAATTTTTATTTTTTTGGCCATACTATTCAATTTTCGGGATCTTGGTTCCCTGCCCAGGAATTGGACTCAGGCCCCAGCAATGAAGGCACCGAGTTCTAACCACTGGACAACCAGGGAATTCCCTGAGAAGTACCTTTAAAGCACTACATGCATCATTTTAGGCACACGGTTAATTGACAAGTATTCAAAAACGACAAATTCTGTGTCTGAAACATGTCAAACACATAGGGCAGAGAATATAAACTTAATTGCATGTGGTCTTGATCTAGAGGATTACATGGTGAGAAATGATTATACTTTCTATATTTATTTGTTATAATTTAATATGACGTTTTCAGTGACTGCAGGGAAAATGCATAGAGAGGGAAAAGTATTTCTGGAGATTTACAATAGCTTTCACTTTGGAGGCAAATTTGAAACAATGGTATTGTTCAACTGAGTTTGACAGAGTGGAGACATGAGAAGGTCATAGCTTAAGGTGTTGGGGGACTCAGAAAGTTTTACAAGCTTGAGATCTGGAAAGTGGTGGGTGGTGGAGAGATTGCAGGGTTTCTGACAAGAGGCTTGTGGGGAATTACTAAATCCAAGCTCGCACTGTTCACCGCATGACAGGCCAATAAATTGAGAGACTTATTGCTGTTGGGGCAAGTAATAGTGAGTTTATTTGGAAAGCCAGCAGGCAGAAAGATGGTGGACTAGTGTCCCAAAGAACCATTTTACTCAAGTTAGAATTCAGGCTCCTTTTATATTAAAAGGGGAAGGGGTGTATTGTCTGCTGCAGACTTTTTGGTCCCAGAATCCTTTGTTCTTGCAACTTTTCAAGTGCGTCTAGTCATAATGTTCCAATAAAACTCCAGCAAGACAAATGTTATTTCCTGTTCTGCATCTTTTTTTCACTATATGGGTGGAAAAATGTTATACCTTTAAAGGTCAGAACCTTGAGAATGAGCTCTCCTGTACATCTCAGACTATAGGCAATATTCCTGTAACAAAAGCAATAGAATACAAAGGTTAAAATAAAAGAAATAGATCCAATATAGAGTGCAATATGGATTTGTCTTCCCTATGACAAGGGGGCATAGGGAGGAGGAGTGGGCATCCAAAGACGAGGCTGAAGAAGAGATGATGGTGCAAAGGATCTCAAAAGCCTAGTCACAGAGCCTGAGACTCATTCTGAGGGTTACAGAGAATTCTCCAGGAAAACAAATCAGGACATTCCTTTTACAGCTGTGAGAGGCCCATATGGGATTGTTTGCAATACGGAGGACCCCAAAGGAGGCAGTCTTTACCCCCAGTTAGGGCGGGATCTGCATGGAACTGCTGAGCACCTCTTAACTTTGCTTTCTCAATCTCAGCACACTTTCAGATCTGGTTGGTGAATATCTGCACTCCAGACGAAACAGCAGTAGTAAGAGAGGAAACTTGGCCGTTTCAGTAGAAATGTCAAGGGCATATTTGAAGTGACCTCATCAAGCACCACCCTTCACTTCAGGTCAGGTGCACTTTCTGGCCCAGTTTCTCAGTCTTTATCCATCCTATAATTTCAGGGAATGGGACATATTTTACAACCTATGAATTAAAATGAAGGCTTTAAAAGGGTAATAAAAATAATAAGACTTTCCTGGCCTTTCCTAATGAATTTTACTCAGCAGCACTCTGCACTGTTGGATTCATGATGGCAAAGTGAACCCATTAGGGAGTCCCTCTCTTGAATGTACTCCCAATTCTCCATCTTACTTTTAGAAGCAAACAGGATTTCAGTTAAAATATGTCCTGCCTAAAATACATTATGCAAACTGTCTCTGCTTGTTCCCACACATTTGACCTACATCCACCCTTTAATATGCTCATTTGTGGAGATTGGCCTGAGGAATGCACTCATCAGGTGGACTGAGTTTCTGGACAAATTGATCAACAGAGAACATGAGATCCTGGGTAGATTTTGGAACCTGATGAAAATGATTCTACCACTTCCCAGCCAGAGGTGTGACCTTGAACCAGGTGTTCCTTCTCCCTGAGCCACTTACAGGCAAAATGGGGCTGTTATACCAAACTTCCATGGTGTGATGGAGACAAGGGAGAGGTGCCAGGGCTGCCCCTCTAATAACTCAATTAATTAAAAATGCGATTTCCATGGTCCACATTCTTTGGCTCTTCCTCTGCCTTTTGACATGCAAATATGCCTTGTTTTCTAAGTTAGTCAGTAGGGCTGGAAAAGAATGCATCCCAGAAGAGCTGCATCTAGTTTAATTTTAAAAGAGGCTCTGGTGCACTCATCTGATGAGACTCTGTCAAATTTTACTGGTATCCTGACATGAGAAAGGAAGTACTCAACTCTGCAAGTGGATCGGAATTGCCCTAAGGCATGCCTTCTGAATTTGAATGGAGATATTACCCAATGAAAATAATAGGTACAACATCAATAACATCTTGGTAAAGCCAAGTGAGCATTTTTGCATTGCACTGTCGCTCAGTTGTGTCCAACCCTTTGCGGCCCCATGGACAGTAGTCCACTAGGCACCTTTGTCCATGGCATTTTCCCAGGCAAGAATACTGGAGTGGGTTGCCATTTCTTCTTCCAGGGGATCTTCCTGACCCAGGGATTGAACCTGTGTCTCTTGCATTGGCAGGTGGATTCTTTACCCTGAGCTGCCAGTTCAGTTCAGTGGCTCAGTCCTGTCTGACTCTTTGTGACCCCATGAATCGCAGCACACCAGGCCTCCCTGTCCACCACCAACTCCCAGAGTTCACTCAGACTCACGTC
>SJYV01008431.1:367147-379341 GCA_006410875.1 Neotragus pygmaeus | reverse complement strand
AATGTTTCTGTTTTTGAATATGCTATCTAGGTTGGTCATAACTTTTCTTCCAAGGAGTAAGCGTCTTCTAATTTCATGGCTGCAGTCACCATCTGCAGCAGCCCTAAATCCAGGAGAAGGATAGGGCAAAGGTGAAATTGGCCCCCAAATCGAATTGGGGGTGAGTTCCACAGTTCCTCTACGATGACACTGGCTCTGCTTCAGCTCCAAGTAGCTGAACAACCAATTGGCAATAAACGAGATGCTGCAAAAAAGATCTGCTTCTAGTTGGGAGGCTCCTGATGCTAGCCTGGATTGATGAATTGCCTCTTAAATGATCGCTTTCTGTTTCCAGTCGTTCCCCATCCAAACCGTCAGTCAGCTTTCAGGCAGGAAACAGACCTGCCTCTGCCTTCCAAGTAGGGAGCCCTTGGACGGCTAGGAGGAGGAAGGAAGCAGGCTTGCCAGAGCTGCTGTCTGTAGCATGGATGAGTGAGCTTTTAATTCTCTCGGACTCTGCCTTGACCCTCCCTTCTGCGCTTTTCCCCGCTGGAGCTGCCTCCACAGAATCCCGATGTCTTCCCTCTGGCTTCCATGTCTCTCAGGGAGCGCCCCCTGTCTGGCACCTGGATCCACAAGGGAAATAATGTCTAGGAAATGCAATTCCTGGCTCCTTCTCAACAACCTTGAGGTCTTAAAAGGGGTCATGGCAAGGCCAAGGGCACAAGACACAGTCCAGCACACCACCCGGCACACAAGCGGGAAACCCTAGCCACATTTTGATGGAAACAGTTCAGCCATTCAGCCCCCTGTATCAAGTCTTCCCATGTTTTATTCTGGGAAGCACACTATGAGAGCTTCCATAATGAAGACACAGACTCTCACTTTAACTCTCCTCCCATCACCACCCTCATGAACCCTTCTCTTCCATGAACATGCCTGACAGCTCAACTTGCAGAATTCCCCTTCACCCAAATCCCTCCCTTCCCCCATACTAGTTTTCTGAAGTACTAGCTAATTTTCAAAGAGAGCCAAAATGCCATCTCTCTGCTGTTTTGTTATTCAGTCACTAAGGCACGTTCAATTCTTTGCAACCCCATGGACTGTAGCATGCCAGTCTCCCCTGTCGTCTAGTATCTCTTGGCGTTTGCTCAAAGTCATGTCTATTGAGTCAGTGACACTATCTAACCAACTCACCCTCTGCTGCCCCCTTCTCTTTCCGCCTTCAATCTTTCTAGCATCAGGTCTTTTCCAATAAGTTGGCTCTTTGTATCAGCTGGCCAAAGTATTGGAACTTTAGCCATCAATCCTTCCAATGAATATTTAGTGTTGATTTCCTTTACAATTGACTTGTTTGGTCTCCTTGCAGTCTGAAAATGCCATCTCAACCTTGGATTAATTACATTGTAAAATAATAGACAATCCTTGGGTTACTGCAATCAGAAACTCTCTGTTCTTTACAAAGCCCAAGAGTACTTATTGTAAAAATATATATATTCAAACCCACTCCTTCTCTAATGTTAAAGATTCATTAGTTCCCTTAGTGTAAGCTATTTATATAGGGCTTCTGAATTTTGAGACATTGTGATTGCATGTTTCATAATAAAGTCACTCAGTGTTTGAGAAATGTTTTCAGGCAGTCTCTTAAAAAATACATGTCTATCTTTATCTATTCATAAAAGCACTGTTCAGATGAAACACGAAGCACCAAAGAAAGCAAATGAATTAGTTAAAGAACATAAATAGCTATAGACATAAATATAAATGTAAAGTGGTGTGGCATGGCATGAGCGCTCAGTTGTGTCTGACTCTCTGTTTCCCCATGAACTGCAGCCCACTGGGCTCTCCAGTCCTTGGGATTCTCCAGGGAGGTATACTAGAGTGGGTTGCCGTTTCTTCCTTCAGGGAATCTTCCTGACCCAGGGATCAAGTCCACGTCTCCTGCTTTGGCAGGTGGATTCTTCACCACTGTGCTTCCGGGGAAGCCCAAATGTAAAGTAGCTATGTGAATTTTTACTTAAGAAGTATACATGCCATTCATACAATCTTCAGTGTCAACGTCTGTGTTGTTTCAGTTCATAACCACTACAGTGTTTCTGAAGGCTTTTCTAGACTCACTTCAATGGCTGTGCCCTACTAACCTCATAAGTCTTAGGTTCCTTAATTTAAAGGCTTCTTCATTATAGATCCTCAGAAATAGAATTCTTCTCACGGGGAGAGGGAAAATTTGGAAGAAAACACGTCTATGTCACAAGTGCAGCCCGACACTGACATTTGAGGAGGCTTCTTCCTCCAGTCCCCAAAACCTTCTGAAGCCCTACTCGATGCTGCTGCCTTGGGTGTCTACTTGTAGCCTGAGAAGCCAGCTGGGCAGAAAGCATCTCTGAAACACACATCAAATGGGCGTGTCTGTGTACTTGATTCACAATGGTAACTTGGTTCTGGAACAAACAAACAAAACAAAGCTTTCTCTTCTCTTGACTGCCTTTTGTTTAAATCAAGCTAGTATAAAATTATATTTTTAAAACATGTATAAAGAAAAAGGAGGAAAGGGCTGAGCCAAGTGTCTTTTTGAGAATCCATCAGGCCCAGACTGTTTGAAGAGCTGGCCAGTTGAAATAATGTGTCCATTTTGCTGGCCAACGGGGAGGATTGAATCCAACTGCTATGAACATTCTGTGAAAGACTGCATGAGACTTCAAAATGCTTATAGGTAAAACATATACATAGTCTATAATGCATATATTCTATACTGCCCTCCTCTGAGATTCAGTTAATTTCAGATAAAATCATCCATCTATTTATTCTCCTAAACTAGGACCAGAGAGGGACCTATCTGATTAGGAAGATATCCATAATGATCTCAGGTCTCCTTCTTCCCATGTCAAGGGATTAAATATTTTAAAGCATTTTTTTCTCAGGTATGAAAGAGGGCTAACCTGGCAGTTTAGTACATCTGTGTGAAGTGCAACATGGGAAGAAATCTAGTACCTTGATTGAGTATACACGGCCTCTTTCATGTTGGGCGCTCTGGGGCAATCTTGAATCTCTCTGAGACTGAATTTCTTGCTCAAGGCAGGTCCAATGTCCCGGGGTCAATATGGGCATCAAAAGAATAAACTCAGTGAAAGTGCTATCCAAACCTTGAAAGTTCTGTTCAAACATTAGTTATCATATTCCCATATTTGACGGCAAGTCTCTTTTAAAGGCCTTTTGTGATGATTGGTACCTTCTCCACTTCCTCTCCTATCAAAGAGGTGAGAGAGGCAGGAAGCTAAAACCCTAAGCTGTCTCTGATTCCTTTTGTAAATTGCAACCACTGTTACACCTAAGCTAGTTTTCTGGTTGATTTTATGGACACACCCCTTCCTAGGAAGCTGGTAAATATCAAAGGGCAACCCCTAAAATAATTGCAAATGAGAGTAAATCCAAATTTCCTGGCACACTCCACAGCTCTGTGTACATTCCCTGATTTAGGAGATCATCTTTAATAGGATGGCTCTGTGTTCAGAATTCTCAACTTCTTTCTTGTCCCTGGGGTGATTCAAGCCCTGTAATTGAAGTTCCATGAAAATTGAAGTCATTCATCTCTTTTTATCTCTAATGTAAAAAATATAGAAATACTGTAACTTTTGCAGAAAAGCCCCACAACTGCACAAAATTATAATAATCGACTCTGTTTGTCTTCATTTAACCAGCTGGGAAGATAGTCTGTTGGAACACAGCAATTTTCTAAATTCAGAGATAGTTGATTCATGAGAACAGCTGTGGCCCAATTCGGTCCCAGATCTTCTTTATTTCATGCAAGAAACCCAACTAAGAGCAGGCCCCACCACAATCTTGTGGTACAACACGGCTCTACTTTTCTGGACTAATAGCCCAATGTTTGAACGAATTACCTTCTCGATGTTCCCTGAAAAGTTACACTAGATAAAGAACATCTGAGAAGGTCTTGGGTTCACCAAGGAAGGAGATAGGAGAGAGTTTTGGAAGCGGCCTTGTTAAATTTTCGGATAACATCGAGGACTTATCTATGGAGAAATTCCCTGAAAGAGTCATTCTAATTGACATTACCATGTTTCAAAAATGTTTTAAGTTTAAAACAATGTTCTTAAACTTTAGTGTGTATGTGTACATGTGTATGTGTGTGTGTGTGAGAGAGAGAGAGAGAGAAGGAGAGAGAAACCTAGAAATCTATTTAAAATGCAAAGTCTCAGGTCCTTGCCTCTTAGGTTCTGGAAGAGCAGGTGTGAGGTGGAGCCAGGGAACCTGCATTTTCCTCCATGCTCCACCAGGTGATCATGATGCTGGCGTCTGATGAGCCAGTGGAATGAGACGCCTCCCCTCCTGCACCGACCCTCAGGTGCAGGCTCTGCTCTCTGTCCTTGGAGACACCAGCTTCCTCTTATCTCAGGGAGACTTTGCTTTCTTTCTCTCTCTTTTTTTTCTCAAATGGCTGGCTCCATCTCAACAGTCAGGTTTGGGCTCCAGTGTGCGTGTGTGTGTCCAACTCTTTGCAGCCCCCACCAGACTCTTCCGTCCATGGAATTCTCCAGGCAAGAATACTGGAGTGGGTTGCCATTTCCTTCTTCAGGGCATCTTCCCGACTCAGGGATTGAACCCACGTCTCCCGTGTCTCCAGCCCTATCAAGCAGATTCTTTACCACTAGCACCACCTGGGAGGCCCTGGGCTCCAACGAGGCTTCCCCAAATTCCCTTTGGGAAGGTCATCCCCCTCCGTCAGCTCACTTTCTGTTACTGTCTTTCTTCCTCCTTAGGGGTTGGTGCAGTGTGTCCTCTTATTCCACCAGAGTATAGACTCTGTGACAACAGGCATTTCGTCTGTCTCATTCATCACAGTAGCCTCCATGCCCAGGACCAGTGCCTGGCATATTTGAGGACCGTGGGCAGTGTTTGATGATGAAAGCATGAATCGATGAAACACCATCTAAAGGTAAGAGAAACTGGGTGTTTGCAAATCAGGGCTCCGAATGTTCACTGCTTTGGGAAATTTTTTTTTTTTTNAGACAGAGGAGCCTAGTGGGCTACAGTCCATAGGGTCACAAAGTATTGGACACAACTGAGCACACACACACACACACACACATTAAATGATATGGTGCATGGAAATCACCTACATCAGTGCTTGGTAAAGAGCAATTATTCAAAAATTTTCACTGTTATTTCTCATAGTATCACCAGTCTATTTTTTAAAGATCTGAATATGGATTTGTCTGTCTGCTGGGTATTTGGCAAGAACATTTTGATTATTGGCAGAAATCAGTCAATATTGATTGATAAATACTTACCGAGTATCTGCAATCTTAGTCAGATGCTCACTGGAATTAACTAGTCGAGGTGCTGTGACTAACTCTACATTCAGGAGTTTCTACCGTCATCTCAGAATCACAATTTCTGTGATTTTAGAAAAAAGCTCAGTGCTTCAGACAGGACCAGCTGGGCTTGTGAGAAGCTGAAGAAAAGCTGGATTTACCTTAAAGGTGACTTTTTAAATTATAGACATTTATTCCAACTCTCTCCTGTGATACTGTTAATGTGGCATTAATCACAAGCAGTAACGGGTTGGGAAAGGAACCAGCACAAAAGACTAGATGGGTGATAATTGAATGCAATAGATTTTAAAATCTTAACGCTATGGAAGAAATGGGAAAAGCAAGAAAGGCAAAATAGAATGTGTTTCAGAACCTCATGAGATATCAGATATTTCTGATCATAGGGGTAAAGATGGAACTAAAACTGGGCAGATGAGTTGAAAGGCTGCATAAAAAGAAGTTCCTCTCTAGAACCCAAGACACAGTCAGGTGACTCCCCAAGCCTCATGTGATAGGGCTCTGCAGGATGTTTTTCTGGGAAAGATTTGTCTGGGGAAAACTTTCTTCTTTACTACGTTTGAAAGTTCCACTCTGAATTTTTCGTCTTGGATCTTCATTGAATTCTTAGACTTTAGACTCTTCTGTCTACTCTTTGATTACTCAGTGTTTTATAGTTCTCATGCCTGCTCTCTACAGGCTTTCAAATTATCATCTTATCAACACGTAAGGCTTCAGATCTCTACCAAAATTGATGACCTTTACAAGCTTTCACTTCCCCATGGGTAGAATAGATAGCTAGTGTGAAGCTTGTGTATAGCGCTGGGAGCTCAGCTCGGTGCTCTGTGATGACCTAGAGGGGTGGGATGGAGAGCTGAGAGGGAGGCCCAAGAAGGAGAGGATATATGTACAGATGTAGCTGATTCACTTCATTTACAGCAGCAACCAACACAACATTGTAAAGCAATTATACTCCAGTAATAAAAAATAATTTAAAAAAGAAAAAAACTTTCACTTCCATACCTGGGCTTCCTCCCTCATTTCAGACCCAGGGATGAGCCTGTGCCCTTGACAGCTCCACATGGCTGCCCCAGGCCCTTTGTACACCCCACGTCACAGACAGACTTTCTCCTTCCTTCCCCAAAGCTGCCTCTGTGCCTTTCTTCACCTCAGTTTCTTATCTCAGCACCTACTTTTTGCTTCAAGCTACATGGCTGAGAGTAACCCTAACTCCTTCTTCTCTTTCCTCATGACTAGGTATTTTTATTGTTCCCTTTCTTCCTGCTCTGGCAAATGAAGGGTCCCAAATAAAGAAGAGATAGTGTCAGATCTGGAGAAGTATGTGGTCTTTCTGGGATGCTGATATGTGAACAATTAAACTGTATTAGAACAGAAATGTTGTGTGTGGTATATCTTTGAGGTTCCAGAGGGCAAAGAGAAGGAAGTGATGACTTTCGGGGTGGAGAGCAACTGGCAAAGTTTTCAGAGAGATTACACTGCAGCTGAGGCTTGAAGAAAGAGTAAACCTTTTCAGAAGCAGCAGAAGGTACAGGATGCAGTCGAGTGCTAGGCACTTACTATCATGGAATAGGCAAGCCATTGACCCTGGACCATCCACTTCAGCAGGGACCCTGAACTCAGCAGCGAGGCTTCAGTCAAAATGTGATGAGAGGGTAGAAGCTGGGTTTGGCTGTCTAGATTTTCTTCCAGAAGCAAGGAGAGCTCACAAAGAATAAAAGAGCAGGGAAGATGTCAACTTTTAAAAATGTAATTCTGACAGCAATGAAGAGAAGGGACCAGAGAAAGGTAGGTTTTGCAGGATTAATGGAATGTGTACTGAGGCCTGATGTTACAAGTGACTCAGCGGTAAAGAATCCACCTGCAATGTAGGAGACTCAGGAGACCTGGGTTCAATCCCTGGGTCAGGAAGATCCCCTGGAGGAAGGTATGGCAACCCACTCCAGTATTCTTGCCTGAAAAATCCCACAGACAGAGGAGCCTGGCAGGCTGTAGTCCATAGGGTTGCAAGCAGTCAGACATGATTAAGTGACTGAGCAAGCACATGCTGGGCCAGGTTCTCTTGAACTTGCATCTGATTGGGAGAACGAGAATGGGCACAGATNTGCCTGAAAAATCCCACAGACAGAGGAGCCTGGCAGGCTGTAGTCCATAGGGTTGCAAGCAGTCAGACATGATTAAGTGACTGAGCAAGCACATGCTGGGCCAGGTTCTCTTGAACTTGCATCTGATTGGGAGAACGAGAATGGGCACAGATGTGACATGCTGATTATGTTTTAAATGGAGTCATTTTTTATTCTAGACTTGGTTTTCTTTGATTTGAGCACAGGCAAGCTCAAGTTCTTGGCCCCCAGGCAAGCTCAGGACATGCCTTTGAAAAGAAGATGGGGTCCTTTTCACATCTGAGAGGCTTTCAAATTAGTGTGAAGATCTCTACAGAATGCTAGGCTCAGGCATTTTCCTGCAGCTTAAAAAAAAATTTATTTATTTTTTTTAAATTTTACTTTACAATACTGTATTGGTTTTGCCATACATTGACATGAATCCGCCATGGATGTACATGAGTTCCCAATCCTGAACTCCCCTCCACTTCTCTCCCCATATCATCTCTCTGGGTCATCCCAGTGCACCAGCCCCCAGTATCCTGTATCCTGTATCGAACCTAGACTGGCGATTCATTTCTTGCATGATAGTATACATGTTTCAATGCCATTCTCCTAAATCATCCCACCCTCTGCAGCTTTTTGCCATACGATTTACATGTCAGAATCTCACAATCAATGGCAGTTTCTGGGTCTGTGGTTAAAATCCCCATGTGTCTTCAGGACAGAGTCCATTCCCCGAGAAGATAGTGCTCCAGAAAGTGGAACTGTACAGCAAATCAGAGTGAGAAATGGACAGAGTAGTGATCCTTCCCAAAGCTACCAATTCTTAGAGAATTCATGGGCAAAGAACCATTATCAAGCCCAAATTCAAACTCGGTTCCTAAGTTAGCTTTTTTGCTAACGTATTTTTTTTGCCTAGAGGGATTTGGGAAATGGAGAAAGTAGCTCCGTTATTACCAAAAAAAAAAAAAAAAAAGCCTTATCTGAAAATACCAGTGCGTTTTCTTCTCTTTTAAATTGGGTCAAAGGCACTCAATTTAATTGGTAAATTTTATAACACAAAATGATAACTTTTCTGCAAGCAGAACTTTCTGCTTAAAAATGCAGCTGAAAGCATTATTAGACTATAAAGTGGTTATTGTGTAGGTCAGTCTTAGGATGGGCTCAACTTGTACTCAGAAGCAGGCACACATGCAAGAGATAGTCTGAAATGTGTAAATTACGGGTTGCAAAAAGAAGTGAGTGTTACCTAGCAAATGGAACAAAAAAATTCAGGGAAAGCTAAGCATGGAGTTTTCTCAGATCTGGAAAGTTTCAGACCTCAGGGAATGGGCTGAAATGAGCTGGGACCCAGAGTCTAAGCCACATGTGGCATTAAAGACTTAATGTTCAGCTTGACGGTATTCAAAGGCTTTTTGTTTTTGTTTTTACAGCTTCCAATCTGCTTTTTAAAAAGCTTCATTTAAATTAACATTTCATAAAATTCTCCTACTGTAAGTGTATAATTTAGTGTTTTAGAAAATTTATAGAGTGGTGCAACCTTCACCATAATCCAGTTTTAGGACATTTCCATCAGCCCCTAAAATTCTCTCGAGCCTGTTTGCAATCAATTCCCACCCCAGCTCCCAGCTCCCAGCACACAATGATGTGCTTTTGGTCTCTATTAAGTTAGTCTCCTCTAGGTGTTTCATATAAACAAATAATATGTAGTCTTTTGTTCTGGCTTCTTTACACTTTGCATAATATTTCTGAGGTTTATTGCTGAGTAGCATTTTATTCTATAACTTTATCCATTTCTTTTTCCATTACTGTGTGATGGACTGTATATGGGTTTCCTTGGTGGCTCAGACGGTAAAGAATCTGCCTGCAATGTAGGAGACCTGTGTTCAATCTCTGAGTTGGGAAGATCCATTGGAGAAGGGACTGTATATAGTATAATATATACATTTATAAGTAAGTTTTTTTGTGGTTCTATGTTTTCAGTTTTCTTGGGTAAATTCCTGGGAGTTGAGTTGCTGGCTTTCATGATAAACCTGTGTTTAATGTTTTAAGAAATTTCCAAACTGTTTTCCAAAGGGACTAGACTATTTTATGTTGTCACTGGCAATGTATAGAGATGTCAATTACTCTGTATCTTTGTCAACACTTGATATCGTCTGCTTTTTTTTTTTATTATAGCCATTCCAATGGTTGTGGAGTTTTTCTAATAACTAATAATAGATACCTTTTCATATGTTTCCCAGGAGGCACGGTGGTAAAGAATCCTTCTGCCAATGCAGGAGATGCAGGTTTGAGCCTTGGGTCAGGAAGATCCTCTAGAAAAGGAATAGCTATCCATTCTGGTGTTTTTGCCTGGAAAATTCCATGGACAGAGGAGCCAGGAGGGCTATAGTCTGTGGGGTCACAAGAACCAGACATGACTGAGTCACTGAACACACACATGTACATTATTCATTTGTATGCTTTCTTTCCTGAAATGTTTAACTGTTCAAATATTTTGTCCATTACTTTTTGGGGTTGTTTGGTATCTTATTTTTGAGTTGTGATTTTTAAAATATAGTCTGGAAACAAGTCCTCTAATAGATACATTATTTGCAGATATATTTCCCAGTGTGAGGTTTTTTGTTTTTTCATTTTTTTAGTAGTGTCATTTCAAATGCAAACAGTTTAATTTTAACAGAGTCCAATGTATTACCTTTTTTTTTTTCTATTATGGCTTAATTATTTGGCACTGTGTCTAATAAGGGTTTCCCTGGTGGCACTAGTGGTAAAGAACCCACCTACCAATGCAGGAGACGTAAGAGACACTGAGTCAGGAAGATCCGTTGGAGGAGGGCAAGGTAATCCACTCCAGTATTCTTGCCTGGAGAATCCCATGGACAGAGGAGCCTGGCAAGCTACAGAAGTGACTTAGTACACATTGTGTCCAAGAACTCTTTACCTAACCAAATGTCACAAGGATTTTCTCCTATGTATTTTTCATCTTGGCTCTTGTATTTAGTATACAATCCATTTGAAGTTAAATTTGTGCACAATATGAGATGATAGTCAAAGATGTTTTGATTTGTTGCATCTATTTCTCCAAGCTTTCCCAGCTCCCTTTTTGAAAAGATCATCCTTTCACCACTGAGTTGCTTTGGCATCTTTGCTGAAAATCAATTTACCATAAATGCAAGTGTTAATTTCTACTAATAGACACAATTTCAAATATTGATCAATATGCCTATCCATCCTTCTGTAACACACTGTCTTAATGACTGTAGCATTAGAGGAAGTTTTGAAACTGGGTAGTGTTCTCCAACTTTGTTTTCATTTTCAAACTTGTTTCAGCTTGTCTTTGTACTTCCATGTAAACACAGGTCAATTTCTGGTCAGTTTCTACCAAAAGCCTGCTGGAGTATTGATATTGTGTTGAATTTGTAGGTCAATTTAGGGAGATATGCCATTTCTCCAATATTTACTCTTTGATCCCATGAACGTGAGATATCTTTCCATTTACATAGATCTTCTTTACTTTCTCCTAACAATGTGGTGTTGTTTTCAAGTACAATTCATTGCCGGGGTCCAGCCCCGGTAGATCTGGGGTAAATCGAAGGGGAGACGGAGTAGGCATCCTAAGAAAAAATTTATTTAATTACAGATATATAGAGAGATTAGAAACAGATCGTGTAGTAGGAAAGTTAGTGGAGAAAAAGAGGCTGAATAACTTGGTTTACGTGGAATACCAATCACCACCTATGTAGGCCACAGGCGTCTTTCCGTTCTCCTGAAAGAGAGGAGACACTGAGGCCACCCCAGTCCGATCTTAGAAGCCCAGGCAAAGTTAGTAGGCTTGATGAGTACCCTTGTACCAGAAGGGAATTCAGCCAGAAGGGGAAAGAATGACATGGGGGAATCAGTCTTTCCAGAAACCGATCTGATTTTTTTATTTTTCAGGTTTGCTTATATACTTTTTGTTATACATAGGGATGAATACAGAGTCACGCAGGGGTCAGCAGACCTGACCCTTGTCACAATCAGGTGCTTCATATAAAATTATACAAAGGTCTTATGGGTTTTACATCATCTTATGGCCATGAGGCCTGATGACATTTTATGGCCCTTTCTGATAATGGTCAGTCAACCAGAAAACTTATTTTTTCCGGGGGTGATTTTTCCTTAAACCAAGTGCCACCCTCCAAATAAAGTTGCATTCCTATAGGGTGAGGGTGTAGTGAGTTACAACTAAAAAAGGAATTTACTTAGCCTAAGGTTTAACATGATTAATCTTAAAGGTTAATACTTGTTTCTTCTATATGCTAGTTATATTCATTATAAGAGCATGGAATATGGAGATTTAGCAACAAATATTGGCTCACCAAGTGAAAACCCTTCACCAGTGTTCCCCTTAAGATCTATTTAGTCTTAAGATAGTGATAAAGTTACATTTTTACATAGCAAGGACACAGTGATTTATAACAAAGTACAGTGATCTATAACAAAAGAGAAAATTTATTAACTCAAAAAGTCTAGTATTTTTAACATCAAAACTACTATATTTCCTTTTCTATATTCCAAATACATTGATTAATATATTCCCAGGTGCCTAAGGATATGGAGCCCTTTCGACAATCATTGACTCAACAATGAGAAAAGCCCTATGCTAATTAAAATACTCTCAAAATACTCCAAAACTCTCTGTGCTGTTTATGGTTGAGAGGTAGGAAATAATTATGTGCTGTAGTGGCAGGAGTATGGATAATCCTGTCACACAAGCTAGTTC